>LTAE01003607.1:0-36541 GCA_001647135.1 Pontederia paniculata
AAGGCTTGAGAGTGGAGAGGCATTGGAAAAAAAATTTGGTGGGATATCGAACTCCGATCTAGGATCGTCGCTCTGATACCATGTGGAAAACAGGAAGAATTTTTATATATATTCAGCTTTCCTCAATCCCCTGGAGTCTCCTTTATATGGAGAAGATGACTCCTAGGGTTTAATACATAATAAGGCAGGAAGTTAAATAAGTTAACAAACAAAATTAAGGAGAACCTAATAAGGTAAGGAAGCTAATCATATCAATCAAGCTAAATATGTCAATAGTTAGAATGCTATGACCATTACAATCTTTCTTGGAAAAAAGGGAAATTTATCTATAATGGTTGGTCCAAAAGAGTTCAGGTCCAAAACATCGAGATATCTTTTTTTTTTAGAGGAACTCGAGATATCTTGAGGGGGTGAATCCTCCCAAAATGAATCAGAAATTGATGTGTGCGCAAAGTTAATATATAGACATATAATTAATATAAAAATCCTGCAAGAGATATTGGCTAGACAAATCTTTTCTTCCAGCCAGTTATTTTATATATTATATTTAGCAAATAGATAGACGTATAATTAATATAAAAAAGTCTGCACAAGAGAAAATATGATTGCAATAAAATTAAATAAGCCAAATCATCATGTCAACAAAAATTCTATGCTCTATGAAAATTAGTTACCCCTTAACCATTTGCATCCCTAACATTGGGACTCATATGCATGACCTCAAAAAAAGAGTCATATGCGTGAAATATATCCAGTTTTGCATTGATGATAAAATGTGAGCGTATGATTATTATGAAACGAACTTGGTGAACACTAACAGGAGTAATATGGACCATTAAAACATCGAACATGAAAACAACTGATATGTACCTAATAATGATGCGAATGCGAAGTACTGCAATCTCTGCAAGTGGATTGGAATCTCGCCCGCAATATCATGATGAATGATGGGGAAAAATGATGGCCAATTTTTCTCCTCTATAACAATACCCGCTAAAGAAACAAAGAATTGAAGGGTTATTACGGAACTTGCAAATAGATACATTTTAGGCTTGCATTAAAATCTGCAGTTAATAATTAGGTGGAAAATAAACTGAACTGCAGATGAATCTATAAAAAGTGAGAACACGTTACCTCGGGCTGCAGCTTCTTCCTTCCGTTTTAGCTCCTAAATGAAAAATCATGTAGCAATACAGAACAGATTACATCAACAACTTATCAAAATGTTTTTTGAGGGGATATCAAAATAGATAATGAAAGTGCAATACTAAAATACAGTTCAAACAAAAGTTATATAGTTGCATTCTGTCCAGTCATGACCCTCATGTTAAACATTGAAAGTGAGGAAAATGGTGAAAATGCATAATAAAAAGCAGTTATCTTTGACCAGTCCTTTTCATCATCCAGAGACGGTTTATAAGAATTTTTTAGATAGTGTTGCTTTGAAACATTATACTAACATAATAACAAAGAGAAGAAAATTAGAGGCATAAAATTTTCTAGATAAATTTAATATTACAGAATAAGAATGTCTACAAGAATGATAATAGTCTATCCTATGCCAACAAATTTACTGCTTAAGACTGATTAGATGAAGAGAAAAAAAAACTTGCAATGAAAAATTGTAACTAGATTGACCAAAACTGACCCATGAAACCAAAGAAATTATATTGAATCTCATGTAAATAACTTTGACTACATACCTTCTCCCTCTTATTAAGTTCTGCCTCCTTGGCTTGAAGTTCCTTCTCCCTTTTCTTGAGATCCTGTGCCACAAGAAATAAACTAGGAAAACAATTCCACAATTTTTTTTTTTGAGAGAGGAAAGGACGGCTACAAAATTTATGATGCAAACATTCATATAAAGGGAAAAAAATGCAAATGATTAAGTGCATTTTGATGTCAGAAATCATAGTAACAAATGCCACTATAAAACAAGCATGTCCGAATGCAGGGCTCGACAGCAACTACTTTTTGAGTGGGTGAAAAAATATCTTTTGTTGAATATCTAGTTACCCAACAAGGTGTCTTGTGTGTTCATCTGATTTCAAAATAATGGCTCTAGAAGTGCATCCTAGGTGGAAATTGTGCTATCAATCAAAACTCCACAACAGCAAGGAAATATCCTATGCTACACTCATATCACTGTCTCCAAGAAATTGTCAAAAGCATCGACGACTAGCGTGACCATCTTTAGAAGATACTAGTAATAGTGAACCTCTGTATTAGTGTTGCTAAATTGCATGTGAAAACAACCAAAGCAATACTATAATTGTTAGTTTTCAAGAAGTGGAGTGAAGACCTGATAGGAGTCTTACTATACAAATTTATTATAGAAAGATGCTACCTGGAATTATAATAAGACAACTGCACTAACTGTTGCATTATACACATGAGCAAGGAGGTGAAATATTTGTTGAACATGGTATGAAGGATGTTGGTTAAAGGACAGATGTATGGAGCTGTTGACCATGGTTCACACATGCACTTAGCAACCATTAGCCACTACCATGATGTATTTAGTTTTCTAATCAGTTAAGTTTGTGTATTAGTATAAATGTGTTGTATATTTAATGGCAAGGCAAGAGGTGGTTGATGTAATGAATTAGTATGATTGTCCACTTCATACCGACAGAATTTTTACAGCTTTTACATGTATTTCTTTTTCAGCAGTATAATTTTCTTCCATTATATTTCTGGCTTCTATCATTTTGGTATCAGAGCCGATTGATCCTAAAATGGTGAACACAAGATTGTTCATTGATACTAACGAAACCACTAATCCTAACTCTCGAAATCCCAATCAACAATTGATTCCTTCGACCTCCATTTGCAGCGCACCACCACCACCACCCCCACACACACACCCCCAACCCACCACCACCCTGAGCAACTATTGCAACAACTATCACCTCACCCTTAGCAACCATAGATGTATTAGCAGCTGATGTTGCATTATTGAAGACGCAAAGTGGCAACATTCATCAGCCAGAAGCCAAGTATGGAGCTGTTGACAAAGGGAAAGCTTGCAACTTCTGTTTGGACTCACGCACCACTAAAGGATGAGCTCCATGGTAGAAGTTGAGGAGAAAGAGACCACAAATGCAGGATGGATGCAAAGTCATACACGCCGACCTCAAATGAAAATCGAATTTCTAAAGTTTGAAGGTAGTGATCCTAAAAGATGGTTATAAAGGCAGAAAAATAATTTTGATTTTATCGTACTTCTGAAGATCAATAAGTTTTTGTGTCTTCTATCCACTTAAAAGGTGATGTTTTTGATTTATTTTCCTGGATTAATAGTGAACATACAATATTAATATTGGGAAGAACTTGTTCAACATTGCAGGAAAACTTTAGACCAGCTCAATTTCGAAATCCCGATGAATATCTTTGCAATATTCAACAAATAGGGACAGTTGGAGACTACCACCAAGAATTTGCAAAAAAGATCATCTCAGCTGACGAATTGGCCAGAGCATTGTCTTTTGGGTATATTCTTGAACGGCCTTAAAGATGAATTGAAACCCAGGACAGTGCACAAGGCTATGAGCCTAGCTTTGGAGTTCGAGTCCAGATTAGGACGAAAGAGGAAATCTATAGCTTTCACATGTATTTCTTTTTCAGCAGTATAATTTTATTTCCATCATATTTCTGGTTTTCTATCATGAACCTTCTCAATTGTGTATTTTTTTAGACTAAAAATGATGTCTACCAGTTCTGTAGGCATCTTGTTTTATTAACATGTGATGTTTATAGAATTACAGCAATGATCATATATACAAACGAAAACCCTTTCTGCACCCTACTCGTCTGTCTACAAAGATGTCAACTTTAAAGCATGCAATTCTCAATAGTGTATTTATCAGACTAAATCACTCTAGTGAACTTTCTAATGATGCATTCCTAGAGAAACACCAGAATTACACTGTCCGCAACTCAATCCACTTAAGGTAACTTATCTCCAATGTCCGCGTACCTGCATCTCAGCACTCTGGTCATCACGTTCACAAGTTTCAACTATCTACTAAAAACCTCTAGCTAATGTTGAGTAGTTGGCCTGTCAGTGGTCCAGACCCACGTATCCACGGTACCTGATGCAGTCTCTCAAATTGTAGAAAACTGATCCTTTCTGAAATTTCGGAAGAGATGACCCATCCAAGGTCAATGTTCATTGATGAGTAGCATAATGTCTCCTTGGAAATGGCTCTGTCACTATATCATCGACCAACCCCCATGTGTATTTTCACCCTTCCAATCTTCAATTAGCTTCAACTGTATGGTAAAAGAAATGAGCCAAAAGCAATACGACATAGCCAAGAGGGGTTCCACATAACAGTAGGATAACAGAGAGGAAATCCCTGACGATATAGGTGGCATCACCATCTAGAGGTTACAAACATATCGCAAACATAGTTTTCTCCAAGTTAAGTAATACTGTTCTTTATATTTTGAAGCTATGAACTCCACAAAAACACAAAGCACACACTGGTCACATACACAACTTAATTTCCAGTTTCATTAGTATTAACATTTTTCTATTGTTGTCAAGTATCCCTGAACATCACACAAATCTATTGGGTAACTGATGCATAAATACCAAACATTTAACCAAAGAGTTCTGGACAGCATATTTTACCTAAATAATTTCTGTCTAATCTCATTGTATTGAAAGGAAATCAGGTATTTCTTCAGCATCCAGCAAGTTTTAACTTAACCAGCAAAAGTAAAGGATCTTACCTTTGTTGAATCAAGGGGTATATCGATAGTTGCATTGCGATCATTATAGAAATCAGCAGGCTCTGGTGGAAGTGGTGAAAGCCTAGAATTTGAAGCAGGAGGAACGCTTCCTGGGTTCTGGTATATTGGATAGAATACTGTTAATTCATGCACTGGAATGAAAATAATAATAACATAAACAATATGTTTGAACCAAGTTAAATTACACAACTAGATATGCAAGTATTTAATTTCCCCTATACCACATATATGCACAAGATATAAACACCGGACTCATGTATATCATGTTCTCATCACAGTACGTGTAGAAGAAACTCAATTTTATTAATACAAACTAACCGTTGTGTAGAATGCACCTCCACCGTAGTTTGGTCCAGATCCCTTTCCCCGACCACCTTCCTGTGAAAAGAGATTAGTAAGCAACTTTAGGTGCATACCAACTAGTTTGCGAAGAAGATACATCATCATGTTGTCATATTCAAGATTAATGATAAAACTACACTTTTTAAGGGAATGAAGAAGTAGGAACGTGGCATTTTCCTAAACTTGCATCTACAGGTATTTCATTAGAGAAAATAACAACATAAAACTCAAGCATCAGTCAGTTGCAAAAAGAAAAAAGAAACAGACGGTTTAAAAAGAAGTCACTCCCTTTAGACAGCTTATATACATTCTGGAGGGAATGATTAACCCTTAAATTTATCAAGAAATATGACAAATTAGTGTTTGAAATGGCATATCCAAGTTCAATTTAAGGTGTTCTGTTTAGAAACTTCAATAAAAGATATGGGCTTTAGATACATAGCAAAACCAAAAAGATCCATCAAAGTGATGGAGAACATGTATATCGAAACCACCAGTAGCAGCAGCAATCAATTGATTCGAAGCCTAGAATCAAATAAACATCGAATTTACTCTGACTTCCAGCCAATCTCTCGGCAGATCCAAACGAACAAGTACAGAATAAACATCACATTTTTAGGGTTTGATAACAGGAAGCACACGAATCGAACGCAATTGGAAGTAATGGCAGGTTTAGATGCGTTCCGAAGATGAATCGGAACGGAGAGCGGAACCCTAACCATCGACAGGCCCAGTATCAGGTCTAGCATGAAAAGAAATAAAGCGAGAAACACAAGAAGCGAAGAGAGGAGATGGAAGCGCAGTACTGACGGCGAAGGGGTTGACGTCCTCCTCGTCGAATGGATTCCGATCGTAGCTGCCCGCCATTAGAGATCTCGACCTCGATCTCCCAGAAGAATAAGAAGAAGAAGTGGACGATGACTTGGGTGGGAGGGTTATTCTTCTCCGATTTCGACCGCGTTCTTGTAACAAAAAATGAGCGAAAAGATTTCTTTTTTTTTTCAATCTGTCGGTTCACAAATCCACTCAAACCAAAACTGATGCTGTTTAGTTTTTTTTTTTCTGTTTCCATTTTACTATTTTTTTTATTATTTGTTGCTACAGTTGGTTTAGCTGTTAGTGGCATCACAAGTGACTCCAACGCGTCTGCCATGGAACTATTTTATTTCTACTCTCCCATAAAATTGTAAAAACAATCTTAGATAAATGTTTACGATCATAGCACATATACAATTTTTTCGAACGTTTCATGGGTGATATATATATAAACTAAAGGAATTCAATAAAAAATGACACCATAAAAAAAACGATAATCTTCGACGTTTGGTTGTTGGATAAGATTCAGAATAAAGTTTTATGCAATTTTATTTCTTCAAAAACAATTTTATTCCCCAAAATGATATGAGGGGCAAACTCGGGATTTTAAAATAAGTTGTTGTTCTTATAAAATGTAAGAATTGTTTATTCTCTTAATTAAATCTTAATGAATAAGTAATTCTTTGACTTTAATAAATCATATTATTAGAAAAGAATTGTTTATTCACTTAATTAAATCTTAATGAATAAGTAATTCTTTGATCTTAATAAATCCTATTACTAGAATAAGTGAATGTGGCCAAACAACACTTCAAAGAATGAAACAGAAAATTGCGAATTCTTAGAATCAATCTCTTCGTGTAGCTCGAAATGGTCACGTGTCTTTGAAACTTGTAATCATTTGTAACGATTTAATCAATGGCTCCACCTAAAATCAGCGAAAACGCACCATCATCTCAGCATCTTCTTACGTTTGAAATTAGGAGCACGTAAAATTTGAACGGGTGTTACCTTCCACCACAAGCAAGTCAACCATGATTTTGCTGGCTTCCACCTTCATGATTTCTCAACGCATGTCTAAAAATAATAATTATTGTTGTTGTTATTAAGCCATATGTCTAAAAAACTATTTTCTCCATTGACTTTGTTATTAAGCCATATATATGTTATTAGTAACTACTACTTGCATGATACCTTATGTCATGACTTTGTTATTTATTATTTATTTTTTACTTTGCAAACTATAACGAAATTAAAGTCTCAATATATATAATATTTGATTCAACTGCTACAAACTCTTTCATTTAAAATCTAATCTCTACTCACCATATATTAATTATTAATATTTGCTTAATGCATACCAACAAAGTAATTTCCATCGTGCCTTTAAACATTCGTATTATCTTCACTTTATAACCCATGTTCAATGTGATGTTCAACAACAACAACAATAACAATAACAATAATAATAATATTTTTTCGAAGAAAGGCAGGAAACTCGTAAAGACTGAACACAATTAACAACAATCAGTAAGGAAAGAATGAGATAATCATTCAAACAAAATCATGCAGTTGATTTTCGCACAAACTAACTCTTGGTGATGTTCCGTCAACAAAATTAGACATCCCGATACAAAGATAATGACGACAAGAGTTAATACAAAGTGCAGCAACCAAATGCAGCAAATGCATTAATCATACAAAGAAAATCCACTAGAGTATAACACTAGTGACATATACTTTTGTACTTTGAGGCGGATGATACAATTGGATGGGAAACACACAGATAGGAAACTCATATCATCTCCATTACATGACTTGCTTACTCGTATACATTGGTATATCTCTATCAACAATGTAGATTAAACTTCAGTTGACAGTTAACAATGAAAAAAGTCTAGCTAAAATGCTCTCATCTCAAGATAAATTAACAGCTTATTGAACCAAATGTTGACACCATAGCACCTCATCTGCTAAGCCACCAATATTGGTTCTCTGATTGTGGTTTTCCTCTTCACCTGCCAGTTACATGTTTTCAATTTGACATCCCATTTATCATATTAGAATATATTCATTTAAAGGGAGGCACTGATTGACTTCACTTGGAAAGAATGTATTCACATTTATTGACAGCAATTACGGTAGAAGAACAGTGAGCTGTGCACTGAACAGATCACCAAGAGCACCGCGGATATCCATCTGAAAATAAGACAGATCAATTTAGCATTTCTGTCAACTATCATAGAACTGTAGCCTGAAGTACAAGATTTTTGTTTTTCAATCAATGAGTGGATAGAAATTTATTTTTCTTTGAAAGAGAAAAAAACAATAAATGCAACCAAAATACAAGTACAATAAGATTTCTTTTTCCTTTTTCGGGGAGGCGATTACAATCATTTTGACAAGTTAAATTTACTTTTCATCAGCAGGCCCCAATGAAGCAACTCTGTTTTTGCCACAGAAACTCTTGTTTAGACAAGAGACAACAAAGAAAGGCTAAAAGGACATATAAAATGTATTGGCCGTCCAGCAACTTGAAAGTGAAAAATGATTATTTATGGTACATCAATATTCCTGAAGTTTATTTCAACAATGAACAATTAGTTACCTGATCACAGCAAACGAGCTTGGTGATTAGTGGATAGAATTCATTTAGATGTTTCTTGAAGATTTTACTATTCATATTGCACATTCCTTTGAGTACCTGAAAAAACCAAAAAAATAAGCCATTCTTAGCCATTTACTAATTAGCAGAGAGGAATTTAGAGCATTTTTTCACAATTTCTCATTAAGCCAGATACCAGCAAGGCAAGTCCTGAGAAAATTTTCAAATGGTTACTAACTCACTGGTAAGTGGTAACTATTGGCCAAATTTTATTATCAATTCAATATATTGATATATGCAATAGGCAGCAACAAACTGCATAGCTGCAGAATAATACAGAAAAATATATAATCCATTGTAAAGTCATGGAGCTGAACAATACAGAAAAAAGGATTTGCACAAGAAATAAATAGACCAAATTTCGAACGAAGTCTTTCTAAAGTCACAGGAAAATAATAAATGCAGTAAGGATAATATGTTTCACCTTAACAATTACTGGAGCTCTCAAGTCAATTACGCGGTGAATATCTGCACTGGCAGCCTCCCCTGTAACTGGCTGGAGGTCAGAAACTTCTTTTAAAATCTGCTCACAAAATGAAACCAGCTTCTCCTCCGCTAAGCTCTTGAGCTTCTCCTCTGTATCTACATCTATATTATTAGCTGAATCACTAATTAATGTTGACTCAGTTGACTGATCACTTGAATTTAAGTGTTCATGGCTGTTGCTTCCATCTGCTTCAGTTGACTTGTGTAAGATTTCCAGATAAATGGATGTTCCTGTTATTTCCTGGCGAAGAAGATTCAGAGGTGGCCTGTACAAACCCAAATATTAAGTATGAAAACTTGGATACTGAAAAGCCAAGATGCCATAAATAATATGTCAAGGTTACCTTTCAGAGGGTATATGGTGCATTCGGAATATAAGGTTAGATGATGAATTATACGAAGAAGAAAATTGCAGTAGGGACAATAATATTTCCATTATTGCCATCTTTTGAGGAGCTTTTAGTTTTCTCCAATATTTCATCTGCCACATTTCATAAAGCTCTATCAGCAGGATTCATTAATGTACTACAGCAATATGTAAGCCAGATTTCTACATTTTGAATATCTTCATGAATTCGGAGAGTCTTTACCTGTATGCTATCAATGGCACCCAACAGTAGAAGTTGAGTGATGCATTTTCCCCTAATTGTTTCCAGTTCTGGATTTTCTTCTTCATCGTCTGCAGTAGGTTCCGAAATATCAGGAATCTGCAGATATTTAACACAGGAGAGAACATCAATAACATTAGACAACATAATAGATAGAAATTTAAGCTGGAGTTAACTCCAGTATTGATTAGAAAGCATGCATTGATCCTTTAAACAAAAGCAATAGTTTTACCTGAAAGTATGATTAACCACAAGGTAATGTTTTCAACAATATATAACTATGATGATTTAAGAGAAATACTGCTTTTGTTTATTGAACATTTATGCTACCTAAGACTTCAATGAAAATTAAAAATGTTGAGTTTTAATTTCTAAACTTCAGAACAAGGACTAAAAGTCTAAAACTCATAGTGACCGGCCCATAGGTCCGATCCAATGGCATATTATCCATTGAATCAGACTGTACGAGCTATCCTGTGTTGCAATATCTACTACTAACATTATTATCCAGTTCAGACACAAATGAACAAAATTTTCTAGTTTGACATGAAATTAAAGTGGTAATGTATCAAAACAGGAAACTTCTTTTGCACACCATACCACCACTTTAAATCTTTCTTTTGTGAGGCATTTTAAACCTTTTTTCCTAGAATAAACCAGCTGCCATAATCTTTAATCATATTACATAAAATGAAGGGGTACTAGTTGACATTAGTAGCATAGTAGCAAAATTCATATTTTAACAGATTGGAAGTCTATACCAGGAGAAGTATACCTTTACAGGTGAAGATGGAGAAACATCTGTCTGGCTCTTTGACTTAGATGTGAGATTTCTAAGTAAGAGGTTGTCCATCATATTCCCCATGAATCTTTGGCCAAATGTTTGAGTACGCCGAAAATTTACAGAATCAACAGTCTTCGCCTTACCTGATGGTGATGGAAGACCTGAAAGAGATATATGATAAACACTCTGAGTATATATTATGAAGTGTATTTTAGTAGAAAATTACCATTGGCAAAATGCACAAACCCATGAAGATAGATCTACTAATAACATACCATCAGATTCAGCCAAGGTTGTTCCCTGTGAAGTTGTCTGAGCATCAGGTTTTTCCCCATCCTTGACATACTGATTAACATTAGTAGAATCTGAAGCTTTGGATATAAATGACTGAACTTTTGAGTTTTCAAGTCCCAAGGAATTCAGAAGCTCGAGGGGTTGAGTTGTATATGAGGCATCCCTGACATTCATCATACCATATATATATATATATATATATATATATATATATATATATATGTATAAGAACATAAAAACAAAAAACAGATATTGGGAAAATTTTAAAGAAAACACGAAGAACAGGACAACCACACCTTATGCTTTTCAATAAAGTATCCCAATCACCATCACTGAACTGGTGGCCACCAACCTCTATGAGATGTACTAAAGCTCCGAGAGAGATTGAAACCACAGCCTGATCAGTTTTCTTCGCACAATCAAGAAGCAAACCCAGAAGGGGCGGAAGCATGAAAGATACCTCCTATAGTGCAACATGCAAATCCACATTGTTACAGTGTAAATCATATTTGAATAGTCAGGTTTTCTTATCAGAAAATCTCTGGTAGACTGAGATATGACACAATTTCTATTTCATTACAGGCTTTGTAAAACCAAAAAACTACAGGAAGATTTTGTTATAGCATTTTTGTAAAAATTAAGAGTAAAAAGAAGGGCTATACCTTATAGAATGTATTAAAGAGGTTGCAAAGAAGCTGAAGAGAATGGATGCTAGTTTCACGAAGCCAGTCGTCTCCAGAAGGCACAATTCCATCTCTTCCAGCATTCCTTACATGGTCAAATATAGGAAAAAGGACACGATGAAAAATGCTCTCCCAAAAAGCAGAAGAGAACTTGTGCCCTCTCTCATTCAGCAAATCAAATAGCACCTCCAAGGCACAGTTCCGAACTTCCAGTCTAGAGTCCAATGTTAAATCAGATAATCCAGCCAGCATAGGAAACCAATACTGCTCCGTGACATCAAAGTTTGCCTCTGTTTCATCATCTACCGGTTTAAGAGCTCCCCCTGGTATAAATCCCTAGAGAGTTCAACATAAGATAACGAACTCAGAAAGATATTAGATGTTTTTTAGGTTAGATGCGCCAACTTTATATTAATAATTATTATTCAATCCATACCAGCATTAACTATGGAGAAACATTTACGTAGATTTACATGCCCAATGTGTAAGTTCAGAAAGACTTAACAGTGTGTCAACATAATTAGGTATGTTTATAGAAGAGAATAAAAGAAACTCAGACACAAACAGCAATCAATTGATGTTCATATACCTGAAAAAAATAAAATCCCATGTCAAGGAAAAAATATTAAATTGGATCAAAGAACTGCATACCACCATCAAAGTCAGATATCAACATATTCAAGAATTTGCACATCATACTGGACAAAAATTAGGATAACTATATGCGAGAGGGCAATGACTATAACTCTGATACTATTTCATTGTAACCCCAGCAGTGCCTTTGATTAGGGTTTCAAAACTTGAAAGCATTGAGAATTCAATCACCTAAACACACCAAAATCCAATATCATTACAAGCTATTTGACAATCAAGCATTATAACTGCAACTTTGTTTTATTCGTTCATACGGCTCAACAACAGCTTCATACAATCAAACTTCATTTTAGCGATCATAGTTTGAAGTTTAAAAGACAGTAAAACGTCTTATGCCAACCTCTGCAAGACGATCTTCACATATGCGGAGGAGAGCAATAGCCTTTAAGCTTATCCGTGCTGATCTTTTGTTATTGGCAAAACCAATTAAACAATTGACACAATCCATAAAGCAGTCACCAACAACCTGATCAAAGTGCTCTAAGATAACTGCAATATAAATGTCATCAATTAATCTAAAATGTAGAGGATTTTTATGATGCTAGATGAGATTATATAACCTGTTACAAGTAAATTACTTATATTCACGTCACTCACCCTGCTCAACATTTTCAAAAGCACTTTCAATAATAGGTTCCAAATCATCATCAGCAGCTGAAGTAAAAATCATGAATACACTACGCCAACCCGATTTTATGCTGCCGACCTTTGATTTAATCATCTGGAATTCCATTATTAGCAGCCAATTACAACGGGTGATGTGAGATTTAATACATAGTCCTCAGAAAATGAATTGTAGAGAAAAGATACCTGTACAATGCAGTCAACGATTAAGCTCCGAATTTTCTGGTTGGAACTATTACGCATTAGAACGACAAAAGGTTTCAATATATCATTCTGAAAGGTGAAGTTTGTGAGCTCAGAACGTTCCAAATATTTAATTCCAAGCTGCCTCAAAGAATCTATAGCATACATAGCAACTTTTTCATCGTAGTGGCTTCCAGCAGTAATGAAATGCTGCGCCAAGACAGACCATATTCTGGCCCAGACCTGAAACGTTTAACAAAATGCACTGTGATATCATGATACGTAATTTGTGGAATTACGGGAGAACAGGTTCTGATGAACAGAGGGTGAATATATATATATATGTGTATATATATATATATATATATNAAACGTTTAACAAAATGCACTGTGATATCATGATACGTAATTTGTGGAATTACGGGAGAACAGGTTCTGATGAACAGAGGGTGAATATATATATATATGTGTATATATATATATATATATATATGTATATATATATAGAGAGAGAGAGAGAAAGGGGGGGCAAGGAGTATGCAGCGCTGTAAATTACAGCTGTCCACTCTCCCTCACATTTTCATGTAGGCTTACTAGTGTGGGTATATGAGCAGAGACCCGGCATTAACATGCTTATATCTAAATGTGAATAAAAGTGGATTGCGCTGTAATATAAAGTGCTGCATACGCATTTTACCCATACATATATATATAGCAACCTAAAGACTGAAAATTTTGGGTACCAGACGTATACGAGCCATATTGTAGTAGCTTATCTCAACAAGCTTCTGTAAGCTGAACACACGGGCAGGTGTTTGTTTCAACTCTTCAGCAGACACACCACAAAGAGCAGTGAAGAACTCTACAATGGAATCACTAGGTAATTTTACAGTGTTTACGAAAACCTGCTCGGCAGGTTTGCCAGATAACTCTCTGAGGGATTGAAGAACCAAGTCTCTCGATATTTGATTTGAGCCCTGCATCACAGCTGCAGCAATAGATGGGGTTGAAGTGATGAATTCTAATCTTGAAACACATTCCAAAACAGCATTCCAGGTGTCTTGTAATGCATCTGTTTCCGTGTCACATAGAGAAATGAGAATGCGTAGTGCTTCCACATTTTTACTGCGCATTTCTTTTGGAGCATGTAGGAATGTAAATCTGCAAAGGAATAAGAGAAGGATAAGACATAAAATTGTTGTGCTAGAAGTCACTAACCAACTCTTGGAAGATTAAAATGAAATCAGATACGCATAAGATATATAGGAAACCATAATGCATACCGTACTAAAGAAGTTAGAAAAGCATATCGCATTGTATCCATCCCAAGAACACGCGTGATATGCATTCCAGATTTAAAACCTTCCATGCAAAGAAGAACTCTTGGCTTATTTTCACCTTCTTCCATCGTAACAGAAAATGTTGCGAGCAAGGGCCAACCGACGGCTTCGACCATTGGCCTAACAATCTCTACCTGCTGAGCTGTATAAAAGACACCTCTCTTTGCACCCTGGTTTCTGAAAAGATCTTGTATTTGCTTCTTAATTTTTTCACTCTCAATTTTCGTGTCACTTCCTGTCTTTCTTTTGGGAAGAGCAAGATTAAGAATATTAACCAAGCGGCCTCTCTCTTCTGTTTCTGGCCTCTCTCTGCTGCCTTTGGCAGAATCAGATTTCTCATCCTTCATCTTTATCTCTTCTTTAACAATAGAATCATATATTTCCTCTAATAGCTCCCTTGGAGCACAGTCTTCTGCATCACTTGCAGAGTTCATGCGTACAAAATCAGATTTGGACATTTTAGGCCACACCATTGGATTGTGTGCATCTGTATTTAACATAATGACTGCATAAGCAAGAACATAAGCAGTATCTGCATTCTTGAAAAGTTCTGGATTATCAGCACAGTAACTGCAGATTGATCATAGCTTAACACAATCAGCTTTATTCTATTGAAATTAAAACAGAAAAAATATATGGATCCAATCAATGTCTTACCGCTCAGCAAACTTTTCCATGATACGATCAATCTTTTGTGCTTCTCCAGGTAGTCGAAATCCTTTAAGAAACTCACGGATTGCAGTATCAAACTTCAACCCTGTGAACTTCATCGATTCAACATAAGCATGCATAACAGCCAAGGGAAACTCCTCATGCTGACCTAAATATTCACCGATCATAACCTGGCAATTTCAAGGTGTGAGAGAAAATTCTTTGACAAATATGTGAAGTAACAAGTTAACAACCTTATCCAAGTTAGGTGCGCTCTTCAGGAATTGGGCTACCGAAGAAGCACTGTTGTCCACCAACTTGTTTGATAGCATATATTCTATCCCTTTGGTAGGTTTACGATTAAACTAGAAACAAAATCATTGTCAATTCTTTAACTGCAAAATTAAGTGATATCACACAAGAATTTTGAAAGTAGCATAAAAGGACATTCTACTTAGTTCACTTTTTTATTGCACAAGAAAAACAATCATATATACCTCAGAAATCGCAGACTCAAATGTGGATTTATGAGCTTTTGCCTTCCCAAATTGGTTGAAGTCGTCCTCTTTGTTGTTAGCTTGATCGGCTATAGTGGTTTCTGTAGTCAAAACCTCCACTTCAAGTGAGCTGGCAATGCCAATATGTCTCTGAGATGCCTTTCTAAGCTTCTCCCAATCAACCAAGGACTTAAGCACACTTACCAGACACTGTATGAATCCATAAATTTATGAAAGAATTGCATGACAGGAGAACATACATAGAGCAGCATAAATAAATAGAGAAAACCTGAAGAGATGATGCCTTGGTAGAGGCAGTTTGAGATGAAGCAGCTGAATTTGCATCTGTAGTTAAAGTCCCTTGTGCTATCTTTGACAGAGCATTCACCTACATCATAACGGAATATTATTAATCTATCACAGAAAGAGTTTAGATAAGCTTGTAAATGTTTCAATATGCAATTATTGTGTATATACCATGCGTTCAAAAAGGTTTGGTGCTTCAAGATCACAGTCATAGTTAACGAATATGTCTGCAAGCATTTGTGAGTCCTTACAAACTTTTTCAAGCATCCTGCAACACAGTCCTATTAGGTAGAAAGAGACAGAAAGTGTTGGCGAACAATGAGACATGACGAAATGTGTAGTTTAAAAAATAATTTCGACTATGCTAATGACAAAAAATCCCCATAGAAGCAAGGAGAAGAAATTTACCGGAGGACACTTGCTTTATGGGTTTGGGAACCCTCAGAACCATCCAAAGACCTCAAGATTATCAAGGGAAAGAAAACACCAATTTCTCCCTGCAGAGCACAAAAACAGGTAAGATGTACATAATACCTAAATAATCCAAAGGAGAAAACACATTTTGTAGCACAGACCTTAAGGCTCTCTCTAAAGCGTATCAAAAGCACAGTAAAGATTCCAGTTGCATACTGCAAAACAAAATAAAATAGAGGTCACAAAAGTATCCTAACGGGAACCATGACAATCATCATTTAGCATATGATGCGATCATAGTCACAACTTCAGAAGAATACATATTTGTCCGTAAGCAAGCATCAACATGAACAACAACAACAACAACAACAACAGAAAAGAAATAGCACTGATACAAAAAATAGTAACCTGAAATACAACAGGAGATGGAGAAACAGAGGCTCGCAATAAAGCATAAGAGAGATAAGCTTTGACTGAATCGATGAAATGGAAATTCTCGGTGAAGGATTGGCTCACTCCTTCAAGTAAACTCTGCAAGTAGAAGATCCATTTAACTATTTTTCCAAATTACATTCAAGGCACAGTGGTGCCTGAAAAGCAAATGTGCTACAAGTCTTCGGCAGCATGTGGACTTTTCACCGCTTGGCTCCACTAGGGTACACACCAAGAAAACCACAACATACACAACCAGGAACCAACCTGCAGAAGCTCGAGAGACAAAAGCCTTGTTTTTGTAGTCACCTCGTCACTCTCTTCCTTCATTCCCATCTGTAATATTTAATTTTTAAAAGTTAGCTGAAACATGCTGATAGCTACATTATACCTTAAAATTTCAAAAAATAAGACCTTGCAAAGTGTGTGAAACAGCAGTAAAGCGTCGCGTTGTCCCACATTCATACTCTCAAGATCAATTCCTCTGAAAAAATCAGACGTACTTGTTACTGCATTTTGAATGCAAATAAACAAAGAAAAAGTAATGACATTTACATCTCAAGCACCTTTTCCATACCGTGAGATTTTTTTCCCATCCTCAAGTTGGACAGCCTTGTCAAGAACAGCTTCTAAACCCTGAGAACAAACACTTATAATTAGATAATTTGCAGCAATGAACCTAAAGGTTCTTCATTACGACATTCTAAGATTTGTGAAGCACCTTGATATCAGCACCACCAGCCAAATTCTGAAGTTCTTCAACAGATGCAGGAGATGTTTCATTTTCACTGCTCATGGACAATGCATCCCCTAAAGTGAGTTTCTTTTCATTTTGATCACCAATTGTGATTTCATCATTATCTGTGTTTAAAGAGCTTGCTGCATGAATATCAGCATGCACAGAGCTATTTACTGATGTGGAAACCTGAGTACGAAAGGAAACTAGTTTAGCTAAAGGCCAGTGCTCCTTTTGGAATTGTATTGTCACCTTATCTAGAATGAATCAACTTGGTCTACTTTTTTCGGAGAGAATCAGTTTGGTCTTACCTCATCTGATTCCATTCTCCTAAATACAATACTTATCATTTGGGTCAGCATCGCTTTTGAGGTAACCTGATTTATAGGACTCTTGCTGCATAATAAAATAGCTAATGAGAACAATTGAGGATTAATGATTTAAACATCACTAAAAAATAATATAACAACCTGTTTAATGCAATGTTATAACATACTCGAATCACCCCCAACATAGGTTCTCCATGCACTGCACATGCAAAAACTCAGCAAGACTTAACAGAAGTGAAGTAAAAAATTCCTTGTATCATAAAAATAAAGAGTAATTATATGATGTAATAAAAGAACTCAATGTTTAAACATGACCAAATCAATATGGTTATCAGGTTTTCCCTTAGACATACATGTCTAAGCATTCAGCATGTCCCAACATAGTTTATGAATGATGCATAAACAGAAGCATCTTTTCAGGATTGCTACATCCATAATAAACTTAAACAGGTATAATGTGTATCCGTTGAACCAGATGGTAGAGGTAGAATCAAGAACTACCACAATCTATTATGATACAATGAACTAATGACTAAATCTGAATAACTAGCATTGAATGTCATTATGATGTCACCCCAGGAAATCTTAGGTGCGAGAGTAAGATAGCTTGTAAAAGATATATAAGTTTTAACAAAGGGTTCGGGACTAATATCATTAACCCTTACCCAAACATGTTTCGCAAGAAAATAAGTCAGGAACTCAGAGGTATTTTTCAAGAATAGAAACAAGAACAAAAACTATCAGATATACCTCTAAATCTTGCTGATGAGACAGCAGAAAGAAGCACCTTCAGAACTTGAAGTATGGTACTGTAAAAGTATTACAACAGTCACAAGCCATCATAAGCCAGCTATACTTAAAACACAGCAAAATTAGATGAGTAATACCTATCAGAAGAGGAATTATCAACGCAAGAACACACCATGTTAAGAATTTCCGTGAACAATGAAGCATTTTTACCATTTTCTAGCCCAGGGTCACCTTCCAAATGATCGTATGCAATAAATTTCTGGAAACATTAAAGTTTCAAGAGTGCATTCCCACAGAAACAACAAAATAAACAAAAACTACTGGCAAGCATATAGCATTTCTGGTACTCATGCAAATCAAGTAGAAAAGTGACTAAGCAAAATATAAAAAAGGGCAAAAGGATGGCAAGCAGTTCTAAACTAGCATCATCATGTATAAGAACAAGTGACTACAAATATTATATAGTAACTTTCATCAAAGGAAATGTTCTTCGTCAGTAGAAAGCACCATACATGAAGACAATCAAGTGCAAGATCCACAAGTTTTATGTTCTTCGTCTCAAATGCAAGCCTGAGTGGCTGTAAAACCAACTCAGCTTGTTTCACATCTAAGATACAGCCTGCAGCCGCCAAAGCTGCTGTAATAGATTTGTGGGTCTTTTCAGATTGAGGGGCAGCATCTGCTTCACTTATAGTAGTTGGATCTGATTTATTTCCTCCATTTGCTGCTTCATTGCTATCATCTCTGTTTCCATGTGATAAAAAACAAGCTGGTTATTCTGAAGTTTGTGCATGCTTATTAAGTAGCAAAGCAACAAAAGAAGTGAACTGTTCAGAACACTTCACCTAGAATCAAGTATGATAATTTATTGCTAAAACATTTAGGAAGTTTTTGCAACTTCATTTTATTTTGATTGGAAGAGATCCTCGAAATGAATGGCATAATAAATGCAGGAAAATGACCCCATTGTAGATAATAATACAGAGGTTTAGTTTTAAATGACAATACGTGTAAAGGAAAAAGCAGAGCAAAAATAATAAACTACCTCTTGTCCCCTTGTAGTGGTGCTGCATTGTTACTTTGGTCAGAAGGTGGCGACTTCTTTACCTCTTTCATATCATCTGAAAGTGATGTAAAACTCACGGTCATGTAAATATAGAAATCTTGTCAACTACATAAGATTTATCTTAAGGAGAACCAGCAAGATAAAAGCATACTCCATATATTATAAAAAAATGTGGAGTTCAAGCCAAGGATCTCATTTCTATGGAAAGAATGACAGTTGACTAAGCATTCTCCTAACAACTTAATGTTTAAAACTGCTAAACTACAAGCTATCCAAGGGTCATCGATAAGAAGTAACCATCATATACAATTTGACACCTACTTCAGTCAACTAGCTTTCTGATAAGTTACTTTTATTCTAGAGAAGACAGTCAGGTAGTCATCTGTTCTGTACTAAAAGTTCTCAAATGTACAAGTATGATGCCAAAAAAGAGAGAAAAATGAAGGGCGATGTATGGATCTCTCTCACAACACAATCATATACCTGACTCCCATTCTCTAGGCAAAGGGAGATAAGTTACTTTTTAAAACAAAAGAAATGTGAAAAGATACAAGATCAAAAATCTCATTAGCAATACAGTAGCAAAACTTGGACTTCAGGTGAGGTACAAATTTTACAATTATGCAACAACTTAACGAGGAATCATCTTGAGAATTTTTTTGAGAGGCATGTTTTAATATTATTAGCGCATGATCTGTGCCCTGAGAATTTCATATTTTAATTATTTTTTTTTTAGGTGTGAACATTTTGTAAGTATCCACGATGGTAACTACACTTACAAGTCATCAAAGGACATTCCAAATTACATTTATAAATTATCATTTATTTAATATTGTTCTTCAAGCAATAAGATTTTGTCATCGTAAGAGCCTTCAAGGAGTTAGTATTGAACTCAATAAGATTAGTAACCCCCTCGAAGTCTCACAAGCAACCAGTGAGAAACTCATGTGATGTCAACGAGCAAATGGACTCCGCCAGAGAGGTTCAAACTTCTAAATGTTCCAGAATAACCATTTCGTTACATAGCTACTCCACATTCACAACCAGACTCAGATCATATGTTTTTTGTTCCACATCAAAAAAAAAGAAAGATACGAAAAACTATCCTCGAACTCAGATGGTAATTATCACCTGGCATCATTAATGTAATCAATATAGAGTTGCTTCAGTTATTTGACTTCACTTGAATCGTATCAGAAAGCCCAGGTTAAGCAATATCTTCGGCAAGAGGATATTCTAGTGTCTTCTGGTTCCAAGATGGCATAGCAAGATGCCAGGCAACAAAGCTAGAGAGATTTCATGGCCATGAATCCTCCATTATTGACCTTGAGATTTTTCTATGATATGATTTCAAAGGAAGATAATGGTAGAATTTCCGTTCTCTATCCTTATTCTGATCAACTTCAGGCTAGTGAATTTGCAGAACAGCCTTCCCTTTAGAAAAATGAAGCAAAATACTATCTTTTCTTTTTCTATTTTCCTGTTTCCTTCTTATAATCCAAGTTTGTCGACGTATAGAACTGGTATTGCACAGGAGAAGCAAGCATCATTTTCTTTCTGGAATGCGATATAGTTAGAATGCCTCTCTGGTTTCATAAGTAACCTTATAAAATTGACACCTTTTATGTCTAAGGATGAATATGTCCATCATCAGATACTCCTCAGTTAGAAGATACATGTTTATTTTTCCTGGTTTGAAAAAGGAGAACACGTTTCTGCCTCGGTGAAATACACAAACCTCGTCATGCAGAAGGAAACGAAAAGAATATTATTTGAAAGAGACTTCGGGACATCTGAATGATCGTACTCGGGTCAAAGAATGGATGTGCTAATCATACAAGCCCTACAACAATTTACACTCGGGTGATCAACTGATATCATTCTATGGTTTCACTTGTCAATAGTAACTGCGAGAAAAGAGACAAAGGACGCTCTTCCTAGAAGCCCGTCACAGCAGAAAAAGAAAACAAATCATGTTTCTATAGCAAATTAAAGAAACAGAAATTAAGCACAATGCACATCTTTCGGCAGTTCAAACGCCATTCCTGGCAACATAATTCCAGAGAAGGAGAGAAGTAGGACGTGACCTAAGCAAGACTGGACGGCCTTCTGGAGCGCCGGGTACTTCTTCCCGGAGCACTCCTTGAGCATGGCCTCCAAGGAGCGGGTGACGAAGCCACCAGCCGCGGCGCCCGCCATGATGACGACAAAGGATATTCAAACTCTCCGGCCCGAGATCCGCCCGGCGCCGCCAATATGGATGCAGAGCTCGCCGTCGGGATCTTGAGATTGGGGGGGGGGGGGGGGGGAGGGGGGGGGGGTGGTGGATGAGATCGAGTGCGGGGGAAGGAGCGATCTGCCAAAAGAGGCAGGAAAAGGTCGCAGATCTCGGGGGAGGGAAAGGAGAGGAACCAAAGAAGCGAATGGGTCAATTGGTCGAACACCTTGTTGGAATTCGCGGTGGAAGCGAATGGGTGAGATCTCGTCGTCGGATGGGGCAGAAAGAGATCTGACTTTTTAGCGGTTGTTTTGTCAGATCGGTCAAGTAATCGAACCCGATTGGACTCGACAACATTTGGGTTCCAGTTTTGGGTTTGATTATAAACCCGCCAAAGTGACTCACCATCGAGTGCAAGCCTGTTCTGTTTTCCATCAATCAAATCAAATTATTGAAAAAAAAAAGATATTTCTAAATATTAAAAATTTATAAAACGCAAATATAGAATTATAATACGCCTAATGCCTAGATATTAATCAATTAAGAATCAACTTTGATCATATTTGGATAAAAACATGATTACTATATTATCTATCTATAAAAAATAAATGATGAAATGTAATAAGCAAAAATAATATATGATAAAAACCTTAAAAATAACAAAATAAGTCTTATTTTAATATCTGGTTTATCAACTGATTTTTTGATAAATTATTCAACTAATTGGATTGTATTTAATTATAGAAATAATTAACTATTAATTGAAGTAAAAGTAAAACAGACAATTAACTTTAATTGATTATATAATAATTCAATTCATTAAGTGACCCCATTAATCGGATAATTATGTATTTAGTTAGTAGAGTTACTTATCGCAAGCTAGTTTGTTTGGTTGTAGCAAGTGGTGTTGCATGAACTTGAAAATAATGCATCAGGGATTTAAAGTGTCATAGGCTATTTAAGTTTCTCAAAATCATTGTTGAAGTCACTCACTTAGTTCAGAGTGTGTAAAATACTCAATTTTTTGTAAATTTATGTTTTAGGAAATTCAAATTTTAAAAAAATATTATGTAGATCACTTAAAGTTTATCATAATAATATGAACGAGTAAATGAAGTTTAAGATGTCCTAGATTGTCAAATATAATAGATTTTTTTATATGGTGCATGAGATAATTGATTTTTTTTTTATATAAGTATGAAAATTCCGTTATGATATTGTGCTCACAAACTTGAGTCAATTATCATTCCGTCAAAAAAAATTATCAAAATATCAAATATAAGTTATACACCATCTTCATAGTTCAACATAAACAATTTGATTTGACACAAGTTATGTATGATTAAAAAAATCAAATTCATGTGTAAATTATGTTTAACTCATTTGTTAGGTTATCATATATTATGTGTGACAATGAGTTTTTCACTATGATAAAAATCAATGTTATACTCATATCCTTTCTAATCAAGGATTAAGGTCTGTTGTCGTTATATTATTATGAGTAAAGTTGTCCAAACTTGAATTCTATTACACTGAAAAAATATTTTAAAGTCAATATGTGTATATTCATTGTACACTATTTATTAATGAATATTTTAAAGGAATATGTTATATTAAACAACATTATTCTACCTAGGCATATCATGTACACTTACACTATATATGTTTGAAAAATCAAAGTATAATAAAAATATTATGAGTGAAATAGTTAAACAAGATTATTATAATATAAAGTTGGATTCAAGCTTGGTTGTCTCCCTTAGCTCCCGCAACGGCGTGAAAGACACTAACGCTGCCACATCGATCAATAGCATCTAATTGAGTGAAAGGGAAGGTGTGTGATTATAAGTAGTGTAATGCTCATCGAAAAACACAGACAAGTCTCATGATGTTCATCTCCATCGGCTCCGGTATCAATCTTACATACACGAAGGGATCGACCACCATATTCGATCAAATGAAATCAATACGCATAAACAATCAACTCTTATCACTCAGAGAAGCCGATGACTCACCAAAAATCCTTCAATTCGTGAGGTATTTGAAATGGCGAGGAAATTCATAAAACGAACCATGAATCCGTCGACCAAAATCAATCTTATTACACCAAAAATACCACCAGATTTCTCAACCTAAATCCATCTTATTATCATATAAAACCAGTGCATAACTCACATTTGAATAATTGGCATCGAACGTGTCATGTATGGCTTGATTCCTCCTTTCTGTGTGTCAGCGTCGTCGCTCGACCTCGGGCTGCACACACGCCAAAAAATAAATCGACTATGCACTATCGTATTCACACCAGTAAGGGCTCATGTTCGTACCTGCTGAAGGTTGGGTCGGAATCAAAATTGTCGGCGTCGCATTCTCCATGATGACAACTGTCGGCATCGTGTGAAGGGAAAAAATGAAGGGGAGGGCATCACAAAAGGGAAAGAGGAGAAGGGAGAGAAGTAAATAATTAAAAGAATTTTTGTTGGGCCCCTTTTGATTGGGTTATTTCATACTATGCCGACAAGAAGATTTAGTGGGCTAGAGGTGTTTGAGCGGGTCGTCAATCTTGGGCCTATCACTTTTGGATTGAAAGCAAGTCCTTACAAGCAACTTGGCTCTGGAATTGATTACAATTAGGAGAACAAAAGTATTTTTTGGGGATTTTCCCTATTGGTCCTCCAACATGATTTGTTACAATTTAGATGTCATGCATGTTGGAAAGAATGTGTTTGACAACATATTCAATATTGTTATGGACATAAAAGGCAAGACAAAGGAAAATTTGAATTCTCGAGAGGACATGAAAGTAATATATAGACGTCCGGAGCTAAATTTGATTCACCTATAAAATGGAAAGTGCATCAAGCCGAAAGCAACTTATGTGTTGAATTCCCAACAACAAAAACTTGTGTTTCTATGGGTAAAACAATTGAAATTTTTTTATGGGTATGCATCAAACATATCTTGATGTTTCAATCTTGAAAATTGAAAGATACATGGAATGAAGAGCCACGATTGTCACATTTTCATGCAAAGGTTATTTCCTTTGGCCTTTAAGGAGTTTTTGCCCAAGATTGTTTGGGATACCATAACTGAATTTAGTATATTTTTCTAAAGAGCTATGCACCTTTACCATTCGAAAAGAGGACATGCCACGTTTAGAATATTCAATTTTGATATATTTATGCAAGGTAGAGAAACTTTTCCCGCCTTCATTCTTTGATGTGATGGAGCATTTAGTCATGCATTTATCATAGTGAAGGTTGGCGATGTTGGCACAGATCGCCACATCGTTGCAGGAAGAAACAGGGGAAGGAAGAAAGAAAACAGGGGAGAAATTCACGTAGGACTCAACGTATGAACTCAACTCAATGCATATCTTCTTATTGATGATCTAAGGTAGTTTTATAGGGGATACAATCCAACTTTGACTAGAAGATAAAAAAAATTACCTAACTAATAAACCAAATCTAAGTCTAATCCAACTAGACTAATCTTCTAATCCTAGTCAAGATTAAAAAGTTCGAACAGGCGAGTCCTGTACAATATCGATGGATGTACCCATTTGAGAGATGCGTGTTGTACTTGAAAAAAAAAGCTAAAAATAAAGCAAGGATTAAACGCTCAATATGTGAGGAGATATTTCATAAAGGAAGTATCTAATTTTACTTCATTATACTTTGAGTCTGATTTTCAAATAAGACAAACTCAAGTTCCTATAAATGATGACGGTGGAGCGGAACTAAATAAGGAATGATTGTCCGTATTCAAATATCCAGTCCACCTTATCGGAAAAGAATGTAACATTATGTTGAATGATGATGATCTTGCACTCGTGGAGAAATATGTTCTCATAAATTATCGTGAGGTGTTCACATATATTGAGTAAGGATCGCTTAAAATAGTCTTGCACATTTAGATTCTTTTTAATACATATTTCATATTATAATTGTTTTGTTTTTGTGCATCTAGGCAATTTGAGGACTTTCAAAAATGTCAAAATCCTAGTGAGTCTCTTGCAAATCCGATATGAAAAATTCTCTTTTGGCTTAAGCATCAAGTGAGGAATGGATTGGCAAAAGATCCATTGATTTGAGACTTTAGTTATGGACCATTTAAAAAAGTGACAACATATAATACTATAATTGTCAATGATTATATATTTCAAACGTATGAGTATGGTCGGCACAAAACCACCACGAATAGTGGTATTCATGTTCTTGGAAGGTTGTACGGGGATAATGACATGGACTTCTATGGTGTCATTGAGGAGATACTAGAGTTGACATACTTAGGTAAAGAGAATAAGGTAGTTATGTTATGATGTCATTTGTTCAATCCAGAACAAGGAGTCAAGGTTGATCCAAAGTTTAAATTGGTTGAAATTAAACAGTGATCAAGACTTCAGGGTACGATCCATTTGTATTAGCAGAATAAGCACAACAAGTTTATTATACGGGTTATCCTTCAAAAAAAGGTAAGTTGAATGGTGGGCAGCATATAAGGTAAGAAGTAGACTCTTCATGGAGGAAAAAAAATGTCTGGTGATAGTGATACAAGTGAGATACCTAATGATGATTAGTACAAAGAGGATCCAGTAGTAGGTATAACAGATGAGGTGGAAGGTGAAGAAATAATTGAATTATTTGATGTAAATGCTCATACGGAAGAGGAGAATGTAAAAAGTAAAAGATGATCAATTCATCAATGACGATGATAGCAGTGAGAGTTGTGATGAGGACATAAATGACGAGGAAGAATTTGAATCATTTTCAAGCTATTTGAATGTTACATTTTATAATTAGGTAAATTATGTGGATTTTTTATATGTTTACATTTTAGTGTGATATATTTTCTTTAACTAGTTATCTTTCTGTCTGTATGGATAAACAATTATGATTCTTCGAGGGAGAGGAAGTCGTGCATCTGGCCCAAGGTCGAGACATTTTGCTCTTGTGTCATCATCAGCTAATACCCCTATGCCTCCATTATGGATATAGCAACTCCTCCTCCAGGATGCAATGTTGTAGGATCACTTATCGAAGGTAATTATTAAATTTTGGGTATAATTTTTATGATTTAATAGTCTTTTAATTTTTAACTTCATTTTTTTAAGCCCAAGCTGAAGCACCACATAAGATCGTGCACTCTTCTCAACCATGAATGGTGGCTGGTCTAGAGAACCTGAAGTTGGACCAATATATACTGAATATTTTTGGGGTCAATGACCTAAATGCCATTAGTGAATTGCAATTTTAATTTTCAATTAATGTTTTGTCAAATGTGTAGGATTGTTTTTACATCGGATAATATTGTACAATATATTAGCGTACTTGTGATTTCGAGGTTGCCGCCGAATGCACCAACATGGCACAAGGTTTTGAGGGATGTTAAAAAGCGAATGTTTGATCATTTTTTGGTAAAAAAAAGTTAATTTATTTGTAGTTAATTCATATATATTTTAAATTAATGATGTTTTTTCTCTTATTTCAGAAGAATCATAAGTTTGAGTTTGGACTAACTGAAGAGGTTATACAAAAGAATTTTATGTATGTGGCCCAACATCGTTTGTGTTCACAAGTGTACAACTATAGAGTTAAGGCGACGAAAGAAAGAAACAACAACATCTCCTTAGCACGTGATTCACATTTTGTTGGATTAAATTGTGATGTTTGGAAATCACTTTGTGATGCATGGTACAAGTTCATGAGATTTTATTCACTACATATTCGATAATATCTTACTATTTGTTAATGATTTTTTTGGTTTGCAGGAGTTCAAAGGGGTGGAGAAAAAGATCGACAACAATGAAAAATAATGGTGCTTCAAAGAATGAAGTTGCTTTATACACTTGATGGTCAATTCCTTTTTCGAGCCACAAGCGTCATTTGATAATTTTGTTATATTTCTTTGTTAATATTACATATAAAAGTAATATTTGTTAACCTTGATATATTATTCAATATAGGAGGCAACAAATAAAGGGTCGGTTGATTATAGAGAAGTTTATGAGTTGACACATAAGAGTAAAAAGACAAAAATCATGCTTAGTTGTTGTTCCCAATAGCTTATGAAAACTTGGACTACACTAATGACCTAACCTCATAATGTGAACAATAGCCTCTTGAATTGAGAATGGCGTGTGTAGGAAGTTCATGGAATGGAGTGATTAAACCCTATTTGATTACATGAATGTTATACTTTTTCAAATAGTTAAATTGCATATATTTGATTGTTGATGACTATACGCATTATGGATGTCATGAGATTGTTAAAATAGATTTGAACGATTATCATAATTGCTCGAGGACAAACAAGGATTAAGTTAAGGGAGTCTATAAATAATATAAATTCATATATTTTGATAATATACTCCTTTATTCATGACATCATGGTGCACATTGCATTTAGAAGATATTCGGGTTTTACACCATTTGTTATTCATTTTTTAGGATTTGGATAAATAAAGGAGCCATTATAGAGTCTGGCTACAACGAAACCATAGTCAGACCAAGGTGACCATGACTCGATTATAGTCAAACACTGTGGATGTGCATCAATAATGATAAACCCGTAGCACACTATCGATTAAGCCCACAACGTGCCCATAGCGACATGGAACGTGCCCGTAGTGAGCTTGGTGAGCCGTAGCGCTTGAGATCGAGCTCAACGTTTGATAAGTTGTAATGCACATGAATCAACCGTAGTGCACCAATCGAGCCCATAATAAATATGAGTCAAACCGTAGCGCATTGATTCAAGGTTGTAATGGTTGGTGGTGGTCCTAATAGTATAAAAGAATTTATTTAGAGTTTTTGTGAGGGGATGAAAATTGGTGATGTTTTGAGCTGCTAGATTTAAGCAAACTCATAAGAGGTAGAAGGTAATTTGTATTTGTTGAGTATGTAATGAGTTTGAATATTTAAACTCTTTATTTTCTAATTTTAATGCAATTTTCTTTCTATTTTACTTTTCCATCTCTTTCCATATTAAATAAAAAATAGGATGTGCTCTTATTCCTAATTGACCATCTTTTGGTATTGACTCGAATTGCTAATAATGACACTATGAGATTATTAGACCGGTTCGATCAATTTAGATCATGATATATTGGTTGGATCATATAAATTATATTCTTTTAAAATATAGGATCATTTTTTTAGAAAATATTTAAAATAATGTTCATACAAACTATTTTTTTAACATATTTTGATTTAAAAAATTTTACACGTTAAACTAATCTAAATCAGTTTAATTTAGAAAATAAAGAAAATTGTCAGTGCCTCCTAGCCAATAAAGTTGGTAAGTTTTTAAAAATAAAAATTCATATTGTAATACCCTAAATAAGTGGTCCCAGCCCATTGACACATGACAACCTTTCATTCCACCCCAAAACCCACTCACTTTTCACTATAAAACCTCCTTTACCACCAGTTTCTCTTTCCTTCGAAAATTAACCTCATTTGCATAGTTTGTATCACCACCAAGAGAGGAGAAATCTGCTCAAGCTCATACATTGCTGGATTTCGGTTGAAGGAGAAGAAGAGGAGAGAATCATAGGAGAGAAATGAGCAACTGAAGTGGCAAGGAAGAAGAAGGGAAGGAGGTGGAGAAGAAGGCAAAAAAGAAACAATAAACTATGACAGAAATTTGAGAATTTCAAAGCATGTAAGGGGGATCCTCTTCTCCATGAATTTCCAGATTTTAAGTAGACATTGAAACTGATTTTTGTCAATGTCATGAAGGAAGAAGGAAGAACTAGGTTATAGTCATTATGCAAGCTTAGGATTTATGTTAATTTCATATTTATGAAAGAACCATGAATGATGTATGAATCATATGAAATGGTTGATGTTATGCCATGTATGCATTGTTTAAATGTTCAATTTCATGTTAGAAATGACCTAGGACATTAAATATTTGAACCTAGGGCGAAATCAGAAATCGTGTAAGGAGAAATGGCAAAAAACGGATGGGAGTCGATACGGACGTACAAAATTCTACGGCCAGACCAAAATTCTTTCGGAATGAAAGATGGATGACTCAAGCCGTATTGATCGATACGACCATATCGATTAATACGGGCAAGCCGTATTGATCAATACATGTTGTATTGATCAATACGGCCAGGGTGTATTGTCCAATACGGGCAATTCATTTCTGATGCGTAGAACATTATATTTTTGGTCTAATTACGATCCGAAGATACCTACGCATACCTCCCTAAGAAGGAGTATACATATTCACCCTTTGTTTTTATGTAACTAAGCATGTTGAATACGATGATGTGATATTTGACTATAACCTAGATACGAATTATATGCTCAGTCGTAACTAGTCAAGAGATGAACCATGTGATGCTTGGTGTATTGTAGTTAAAAGATGGATTAAGACAAATCTAAACACACCTAAAGAAGAAGATGGGAACACTAAGTCCCGCACCAAAGAGGTGTGTGAGTTTTTTCGAAAAATTAAGTCCCGCACCTTAGCCGGTGTGTGAGTTTCCCTCGCCCTAAGAGTGACATTATGAAGGGTGCAAAGTGCATTTTTGGTCTGATCAACCTAAAGAAAGGTGTGCCTAAGACCCTTAATCAAACAAGATAAGAAATGAACATGTGACTTGGGGATGACTCAAGAGAAGTTAAAAGTTAACTTCTATGTTGTCACATGATAAGTAAGATGAAAGATGAAGAAATATGACATGAATAAGGAAGTTAATCCCAAGGGGCTATGTGCATTGAAAGTCAATGCAAAATAAAGATATTCATGACTAAAGAAGCATTATATTGATAATGCTAAGTATACTGCATTATATCGATAATGCCAAGTAAAATAAAGTTAAGATGAACTTATGTTGCATTATATTGAAATGCATAAGCAAGATAAGAAATAAAGTAAAAGATGAAAGATATGCTTAAAGTTAAGTCATTGAGCATAATGAGCTAAGATGCTAAAGTAAAAGTAAAGATGATGATCATAAGATTGAGTTAAGAAGCCTCTGATATGCTCTGTGCTATGTATGATGTTTGTATGCACGACATGTAGGTCTTTGCATATATGGGTGATATGATTCATTCATTTCTTCGACCTTTACATACTCTAACGAGATGAAAGTCCTCTGCTTCTAGATCCTACAGGTGAGAAGTAATAATGATGCTTATTTGATGGTGGTGATGCTCATGATGGCCAAAGCACATAGTTGAGTAATTGACTTATCTTAGAGTCAAAGTTATATTATGTATCGTCTTTCCTTTGAACTATGTATCGCCTTTGGGCAAACGATGTATGCCTTATGTCTTTCTCATGTTAAGTGATCTTTATGGATAAGTTATTGTATGTTTAAGTTAAGCACTCAGATTATATCATCTTTAATCAATGTTTAATGTCTTCCGCTGATTGGTACTCGTGTCATGATCTTATTTGCCTTCGTCGATTTTATTTCATAATTGTCAATAGTCAAGTCAAGGTTAAATGTCTCGTAGCATTTCGGAGATCGTTCCGGGCACGTGGCGCATGCCGATTCGTCCGCGTGGCATGACGTATTTTTGGGGCGTTATGATCCAGTTTTGTTTAATTTAATTTGAATTTGATGTGATCAAGAATTCAATCTGACTCAAGAAAGTTTAAATATTTATATCCTCGGTATCAAATTGGAATAAACCGATAATAATCTTTTGTATATGAAAGTTAATATCGAAATCATGGAGAACGTGCCTGTCATTGTGATTAATTACAAGACCCAGACATTTATTAATCTCCAATTGGCATCTTTCCCGTTCATTTCATCTCATATATCCATGGACCGAATTAAGATCATTTATCAGGCAGAAAACATTTTTTTTTGGACAAAGGTACAGCACATCGATCTCATGGGAATTAATTCACGGTTTTAAGGTAGAACAGAACCAGGTAGCTGATAGAAACATAGTAGTTAGTGCAAACATAAATAAGAGATTATATATATTTGTGTTTTTAAAAGTATATAAATTTTTGTGTTTGTTTAGATATGTAATTTTTTTTTTCGCATCTGGCATCGTAACATTTTTTTTAGAAAACATGTTAAGTTGTATGGATAAGTGAATATCACATAAACATTATTTATAGCGTAAAAGATAATTTGATAAAACAGTAAAGGTATGTATTTAGAAAAATAATATACGATTTTTAACGAGTAAAATTGTATATCTTTAACCTCTGTCTCAAGTAATTTTTGAGCTAGCATTTCTCTCTATATCTAATATTATTTTTCAATCTTACATCTTTTTTTCATACTATTTATTTTTTATAAAATCATGAGTAATATTATTCACATTTTGTCTTCTGTTTTCAATGAAACTATGAAAATGGTTAAAACCTTAGGAGTATTTAATAAGATTATATTGTTTTTTTTCTAAAATTATTCACCTGAAATTTCGAAGAAAACAAATTCAAGAACTTAAAAAAAATTAAATAAAACACACCATGGGCTATCTTATTCAAGAAGGGAAATATGGATATTTAAATACCAAGATAAAATTTGTCACTTTGAATATATCAACACATATATAATATACAGATTAATTAAGTACTTTATAACCCCCTAAACTAATCATAGTCCCCTCAGAAAAAAAAGAAGAAAACATGAGATAATTAATTATAAAATTAGAGTGCTGGCAGATGGCTCTCGGTTTGCAGAAGCATGCACACAATGCATCATGCATTATGCATGTCACCTCTTTCGATACCTACGACCAGCTTCATATGTGCACGCCGGCCATCAGCGGCAGTAGCGGTAGGACTTGAGCAGCGCGCCGCAGAAGGAGCAGACGATGGCCCGCCACAGCTTCCGGTGCACGGGCACGTAGCAGAACCGCGTCGCCGTGACCATGTCCGCGACCTTGGCCCCGCTCCCGCAGCGCGAGCAGATCCCCGGCGCCGGCTTGCTGCTCCTCACGCTCCGGCGCTGGTCCACCAGGAAACAGAAGAACACCATCGTATATGCTAATTATGGATGCGCTCGATCGGCCTCACAAGGTCTGATCGATATATAGCAAGGATTATATATATGTAGTATGAGAGCGAATGCTTGACCAGAGAAAAGGTACAGGTATGGGACATGCAAAGTGACTATTCTATCTAGAAAAATCTATTTGTGCTTATATTAATAAAGTTTGGAGAGAAGTTGAAGGTTGGAAGTTGGAGGAGGAGGAGGAGGTTCATGCATGAGATGATTGTGATAGAGCAGGAGATGGGCGACAGGTGGTCTACCAGGGGCACGTTGTTTTAGTGTGGAAACTGATCAAATATATCATGGGAACAGCATGCAGAGTAAAGCTGCAGACGAAGAAGAAGGAGCAACGACAGCACAAAGTCTTGGGTTGGTGCCTTGGTGGATGGATGCATTGATAAGGCAGGGAAAGGTTCAAGAACAGCAGGTAATACTGGTAGGAGATATAGCTGTCAAAATTTAATGCGAATGGTTGCTTTTGTCCATGCACAGTTGCACATGTGGACCAAACTAAAACATGGCATCAGTTTTGTAGATTGAATGGCCTAAAAAACGAGTAAACTTGACTGCTTGGATCGAGTTCCAATCGCATGCAAGTGGAACTGACGACTTGGCCATTTTTTTCTGTTTTTTTTTTCTTCTCCCTAATGAGTGCATTAACTGCGCATCCAGATGCATGCATTCGGACAAAACAAGTGATGATTCATGTGCCGTGTTGGGGAGTGAATGTTGTGAGTAATCTAATTAGTTGAACATGTTTCGGTTTCATATATTAAATAAGATATGGTCCAAATATGGGTATATTAGAAGCAGCAAATGAAGCATATATCTGCGAAATCAGCAGTGTACCAGCAGGGAATTAATGGCGAAGCATGAGAGAGCTTACAAGTTGTAAGAAAGTTCAAGAATATTTGGAACAGATCAAGGGACAGGAACATGCAAAGATGGCATTTGGCCAAGAAATTGCAGTATGACATGTTTGCAAAACTTTGAACAATTATTATTATGATTTACATAATTTACAGACAGCATTTGAGACTGCTCTTTTTTTTCATCCGCAAACAGAGGCATTGAATGCTGGATTGGTGCCTGGGTACAGAATTAGGCCTGCCCACCCACCCATCCACCAAGTTGCAGGGGATGATGCATGCGTCTGTTGTGCCAATTGCGCTTTTAATTTAACCCGGCGGTCAGGTTTCACAGTCTTCTCTGTTGCAGGGAATAAATGAAAACTTAAATTACCCAACGACTCTTTTTGCTTAATTTCAAGTTTCGAGTAAGGGGCCGTTGATTTTGGCAAGACAAAGAAATAAAATTTAAAATAGTATTTAACGATTTGATTAAGTCAACTCGTTAAAATTAAATGTTTGATAAATTAATTTTATCATTAATATTTAGCAGTTATCTAGAAGTTCATAGTAGACTAATTTAAAAAATTTTTAGCGTATAAATTTAGATGTTTAACTTTTTTTCCAAATTTAACCTTCTAATTAGAATATCTTCTTCTTATATTTTTATATAATTTTTTGTTATAAAAATCTCAATTAAATAGTATAAACATAAATAAAAATTAAAATTTTATTGATTTTATGTATGAATATAACAAAATTTTAACTAAAAATAATTTATTCTTACATTGCAATAAAAAATAAATATATATTATATTAAAAATTAAATAATTTATTATTTTATGTCCGTTTATGTCATTTTATACTCATAAATTAATTCAAACACTAAATTTATCAAACACTTACTTATTAATTATCTAATTTAATCTTTAAACGTTAACCGTTATTCTTTATTTATACCGCTATTCGCTAATCAACCGCTATCCACTCATTAAATCGCTTATCATGCTAAACACAACCAATTTAAGTGATAGTGTTTGAATGAGCATAATTTAAAAAAAAACTCTTTTGATCAATTTTCACAAGTAATCAATGAGTTAATTCTATTTTTCTCCCTTTTATTTCCATTTTATACTCTAAGTTTTAGTATTACTTATTAATATCCCCTACATTTTCACTTTACTCTCGAATACTTAAAAATTATTTATTTCTAATTATGCATTTGCCTTGTCACCCTTATTTAGTTTTAACTTTTAAATTTTAAATACATAAAAAGTAAAAATAAAAATAAAATGGAACTACTTTTTCGTCTTATCTTTTGCATTGACCATTTGAATTTTTACTTTTTTCAGCTAATTAAATTAAAATACACAAGAGTAAAAAGGTAAATATAATTAAAGTTTTTGTAGTAGTATTATGTAAGTTGAAAGAACATATTTCTTTATTACTTTTATCTTCTTTGTCGTCATATAATATTTTTAAGCTCAATTTCAAAATTGATCACTCCTTAGAGTGTAATCTAATAAATATTTCAAATACATATTTGAAAATTATCTAACTGTTAATAAATCTTTTAGTTGAAAATTTTTTCATTGTTGAATTTAGGATCCCGAGATTATTTTGGTGATCACAAATTTGTGAGGGAACTTAGTTTGGACTGATAAGCTTGTTGAATTATATTTTTGAAAGACAAGATTTTCATGTTCAGAGAATGATAGGTCGACCAACGTTGATGAACGGACGACCTATGCACATGGAAGACATAATAGAAAGATCATATGTGTGTAGCGGTCGTCCAAAGGTTGAGAAGTGGTCGACTGATGTGAAGAGCAAAGATCAAAAGAGCAGAGTCAAAGACTGAGCGGTCGACCAAAGATTTTGAGGGACGACCGAAGATAAGGTTGAACAAGAGAGGTCGCTCGATGAAGAACAATGAGCGACCGAAGGTCTTACACCAACAGGACAAAGATTGAAGAACGAGTGGTCCAGGGAGAAGTGGACACCCAGTGAGGATACTTAGCCTAAGAGGTGTTTTGGCTAAGGAAGGAGAGGTCGTCCAAAGATGAAGAATGGATGACCGAATAGCTGAGGAAGAATACAGTGGTCGTCCAAGGGTTTCAGAGTGAAGACAATGGACGACCAGGAGATTGCAAAGGTTGAAATGGACGTCCGAAGGCTCATGAGTTAAAGCAGTGGACGACCAAAGCTGATGACAGAATGAAGATCGGTCGACCGAAGTTGGAGGGTGGACGACCGATAGATATCAGATAAAGACAAAGGTCGTCCAGAGCACTTGATGAGAAGACAAGTGGACGTCCAGGACTTTGTCAGATCTGAGATGAGCTGAAGATCAGACGACCGCAGGATGAGTGGATGATCGATGAAGAGATAAAGGTCGTCCAAGGGCTAAAGAGACAGAGCTGCGGTCGACCAGAGCATCTGACAGATGAAACAGTGAACGTCCAAGGAATCTGATGGGTTGTCAGAGGACGTCCGAAGAATGTCAGAAAGAAGAAAGGATGTCAGAGGATCTCAATGGAAATGAGCGAGCATCCGAAGTTTGTCAGAAGAAGATTTGGTGGACGTCCGAGGATCTCATTGGGAAGTGAGTAGACGGCCAAAGTACTGACTGAAGAGGGAGCGAAGGCTCGAGGATCTCAGTGAAGAATGAGCGGACGCCCGAAGTACCGACAGAGAAGAGAGTGGACGTTCGAAAGATTCAGGGAGAATCAGCGGACAACCACAAAGATGCCAAAGGATGTGGTAGAAGTCAAGTCGGTCGACCGAGGGTGAAGTGCGGGCGACCGAAGGATCTTGATAGAGACCTTCAACTCTAGAAGTGGACGTCCGAGTGATTGAGGTGCAATCAGCGGACGACCAGAGAAGTTGAAGGAGATGGCACAAGGTCAAGTCGAGCGACCGCAAAAGTAGCGAGCGACCAAAGGAGCTTGACAGGTATCTTCAACTCCAGGAGCGGACGTCCGAGGAAGATTGGGTGCAATCAACGGACGACTAGAGAAGTTGAAGATGGTGGTACAAGGTCAAGATCGGTCGACCGAAGGAGCTTGAC
>LTAE01003608.1:0-36540 GCA_001647135.1 Pontederia paniculata
TAAACTATCCCTTCACTGTTGTTACTATTTATGTTGTCTTATTTTATTTATATTTTAAAAATATATAAAGACTATTTATGTTGTCTTATTTTATTTATATTTTTATCAAGATTTTTAATTATATTTTTTTCTGAAATTTAAAGACTATATCATGGACTATGATAATGATAGACTGCTAAGCTAATTTAAACTTCACAAATAAATTATTATTATTATTATTATTATTATTATTGTTATTATTATTATTATTAAATCAACTATGACCCATATGTAATGATCGAACGAGCTTAAAAATTTTATGATCATTCAACAGACAAGTTCATCAATACAGACTGAGTTCATCAATACAGCTTAAAAATTTTATATTTAAGTTAATGTTAAAGTTGAAGAGTAGTAGATGAAAATTATTCTCTTTTTTAACAAATGTCAAAGTGTCTTTCAGCTGCATCTATTTTGCCCATTTTTTCTAAATAATCATGCATTAAAAATATTAAACTTTCTCATGTATGTTTTTCTTTTTTTCTCTTGTAAAAAATCATCAACTGATAATGCATACTACAAGGGGCGTTGATAGAAGAAAAGAACAAGGTACAAAAAAACACAATAAATATGATTACTCTCTTTGAAGGTTTTAAAGATGCAAAAAGCACATATACATATATGAATATATATCGAACTTAAAAGTTAATTTGATCAATGCCAAAATCGAATACATAATGAAGTTACCATAAAGAGGACAAGTAGAAGTTATGAATTATGATACATGACTTTTAATTGTTGGATATATAATTTTCCTTTTTTTAAGTATAATCAATTAATAGGATTTTAAGCATAAAAATAACTTGGAGAGATAGAGAAAGAAAGAGTCTTTTACGTAGTCTGTTAAATGTCTAGTGTATTTTAATTTCTTTGTTATAATGCAATAAGATCAACTTATTATTATTATTACGAAAAAAATGGAGGTGTATAATAATTTGTTGTGGTATATGATTTGGATCATTGATTTAAATTTTATTCGATTAATGATTCAAAATTTTAATAAGATAGGATCTACGTCGTTGATTTTTAAATCAATAACCAGATCATGCACCGCACGTATGCACTTCCCTTAATCTCTATTATTATTATTATTATTATTTGAAATTTATATACTAGTTTTCTTTCTTATTTATTTATTTATTTATTAATTGAAATTGTTGGATATATAATTTTCCTTTAAGCATAATCAATTAATAAGGTTTTAAGCATAAGAATTAACTTGGAGAGAGAGAGAGAGAGAGAGAGAGAGAGAGTCTTTTATTTAATCTGTTACATGTCATTAAAGTAGTGTGTTTTAATTTCTTTGCTATGATGCAATAAGATCAACTTATTATTATTATTATTATTATTATTATTATTATTATTATTATTATTATTATTATTATTATTATTATTATTATTATCTTATTTGAAATTTATATACCAGTCTTTTTTTCTTATTAATTTATTTATTAGTATTAATTGAAATTTAGAAGAGCGCGCAATGAGTCTGCCAACGATCAAACTCTTCCTTTCGCGCATAACTTCCGCTTCCAGAAAACTTGCTACCAAAACGGTCCTCGGTCAGTCCACCGGCCGCCGGAGCGCTTTGGTCCACCACCGTCTCTTCGCCGGCGGCAACGTGCCGATCGTCCCGCCGCTCGTCCGCAAAGCAGCATACCCTACGCAAAAGGACCAGACAGCCTTCGCCCTCCGCCTCGCCCAGCACGTCGCCGCCAGCCCCGCCGGCCAAGGCAACGTCGCCATCTCCCCGCTCTCCATCCACCTCGCGCTCGCCCTCCTCGCCGCCGGCGCCAAGGGCCCGACGCTCGACGAGATCGTCTCTGCGCTCGTCGGACCCGGGAGCGCCCATGCGGACCTCATCGCTCTCACCACGCAGATGGTCGACCTCGTCCTCGCCGCCAACGGCTCTGCCGTCGGAGGGCCTGCTGTGTCCTGCGCCAACGGCGTCTTCGTCGACAAGTCCCGGACGTTGAAGTCTTCCTTCCAGAAGATCGTCACCGGAATGTACAAGTCGGAGATCAACTCGATCGATTTCGGCACACAGGTGAGATTTTTCTCAATTCTTCTCCAACTAGATACATTCATACCGGAGGGTGTTCATGCGGTCGAATCGATCCGATGAATCCGACGATTCGAACTGACTCATTGGTCGAATCGAACCCGAACCGACTCAGTCACCAACGGGTCGGTACGGATTTTAATTTTTCAAATCCGATCAACCCGATGATCCGAACTTTTATATATTTTTTTATTAAATTTAAACTAATTAATTCTTAATAAGGATTTTATATTACTTTAGAATTAAAATATATTACAAATTTATACTTTATATCCTTTAAACCATTATTAAATATTAAAAAAAATATGTTTCTTTATTTTTTGAAATATAACTGATGTTAAGTATTATAAAAAAATAATTAAAAATATATAAAAAAATTCAATCGGATAAATTGATGACTCGACTCGATCCAACTCGATCAATGAAGGTCGGATTAGATCGGATTCGACGACTACTTTGTTATCAACCCGATCCAACTCAATCCGAACAAAATTAATCGAGTTGGGTCGAATTTGGGATCAGATCGAGTTTGACCTAACCCGTGAACGCCCCTAAATTACGCACATATAATTTTGCTAAATTTTTCATGTCGATTGCAAAAGGTTGCAGCAAAGATTAATTCCTGGATCGAGAATGCGACTAGTGGTCTGATCAAAGAATTGGTTCCTCCGCGGTTCGCGGAGAGTGACACAGAGTTGGTGCTGGTGAATGCACTCCACTTCAAAGGGGCATGGGATCAAGAGTTCGATCCGTTTGATACCCATAATTCCGAATTCAAGCTGATTGATGGAAGCTCCGTCGAGGTGCCCTGCATGACCAGTGGCGAAAGGCAGTTCCTGTCCTCCTACGACGGGTTCAAGGTTCTCAGGCTCCCTTACCAGACTGGCCGCGATGCAACGAGGCAGTTTTCCATGTACATTTTCCTTCCAGATGCGCAAGACGGATTGTGGAGTCTGCAAGAGAAGATCAGCAATGAACCCGGGTTTCTGGCCCGGCATCTCCCGATGCAGAGGGTTAAGGTGGGAGAATTCAAGCTGCCCAAATTCAAGATCTCATCCAAGTTCGATGCAACAGCAATTCTGAAACATCTGGGAATTGTGTCGTGTTTCGGTGCCGGCGATGCTGATTTCTCTGAGATGGTGGAATCGTCGTCAAACAAGAGCAATAATCATAATAACAATATCTTGTTTGCGTCGGGTGTTGTCCACGAGTCGGTCGTGGAAGTGGACGAGGGAGGGACGGAAGTAGCGGCTGCGATGATTATGGGAGCGAGGAGCACGTACAGGTTAAAGAATCCTCCTTTGAACTTCGTAGCAGATCACCCTTTCATATTTCTTATCAGAGATGACATGACTGGAGCATTGTTGTTGGCGGGGCATGTCAAGAATCCTTCCCTCACTTAGTTCTATCACAATACATAGATTAGATAGAACAGCATATATACTTTATTATGATTATGACCGTTTTCTCGTCTCTGTTCTAGTTTGATTTGATTTTCAGAAACTCTTAAGCATGACTTTCTCTTGCTATGTATCACATTGCTAGACTGACAAATGGATGCTGCTCATTTTCATTAGTTAGTTTTAAAGTTAGTGAGCAATTGAAAGGCAGAATTGCAGGGTCAAATTTCTGACTCGAGCCACTTGGATATGTGAGCTACAAGTTTTAGGCTCTCAAAAGAAATTGTTCCAATTTCCACTGTGTTGGAGTCGCATAACTTTTAGGATAGTGCGTGTAGCGCACTAAAAAATAACATTATTTTCTGTATAAAAAAAATTGATCACTATTGACGTTATTTTTTATAAAAGTGCGCTACACATTCGATTTTTTCCACATAATTATATAGATACATGGAAATAAGATGTATAGTGTACATTTACTATATAAGTAAATAGTGATCAAATTGTTTCGTACGAAAAATATTATTACTTTCTAATATGCTAAAAGCGTGCTACACGCTCCTTTATATATAGAAAGCATTAATAATGGCAACGATTATTTTAATTTCGTACAACATACGTAGTCATGCTGTGTTGATACTACGAAAAGATTAAATACATACCAAAAGAAATAAAATGAATTTTGATAAAGTCAGAAAGTTTGACTATAAAAATAAAAATGTTATTGTTTAATTAGAATCGAACGCTATTTGTAAAATTCTGTATCACATTTCGGTGATATGAACAAAAGTTTATGATTGAATATTTTTCCTCAATTAAATTTCATTTCTAATTTACAATGATGTCCGACAAATTCTGATAAATTAGTAACTAATTTTAACATCAAGAAAAGTAAATAACTTGCAAATCGACATTGATGATGATTTCCGAGACTCTAAAAGATACTTCACGTTATTTATTACTGTAGCACTTATTTTATCCAGTCTTTTAGCTTTCTTTTTCTCCTTTTTAGTTTAGTATTTTCATTAGGAAATATCAATTAATCCTTAATAAAGTAAATACTACTTTACTTTTGCAACTGAAACATAAATAATTTTACTTCTCTCTTTAATATGAAAGCGTTGGAAAAGGGAACAAAACTGCATTTTATGAAGTTTTTAAAGTTAAAGGACAAAATGACATAATTCCCTCCACGCACACAAAAAAATCAAGCTGCAACATAATTCCCTTCATTCTTCATCGCTACTTTCGACCACCACCACCTTGTTCTTCCTCCGTCTCTTGCAGTCATCCATTTCACTGGCTTCAGCTGCAACTGAAACATCATCACGAGATTGATTCGATTCAGCGTGATGCTTAATCAGCTCGATGATCTTATCCCCGTACTTCTTGGTCTTCAATTTTCCAATTAACTTCTCAAGCTGCAAGATTAAGCAATAAACATATAGCTGGTAAATAACCTGCGCCATTATCTTCCAAGTAGTTAAATCTGTGTTACCTGCTCTATGGATGTTGGTTTTGCAGCACTCAAAGTGTTAATTTGCTGGGTAGACAAAACAGCATGAGGGACAACGCCGACATTTGTCGAGATTTCCTGTCGCAGCTCATCAAGTTGAACTTCCAATTCAGATGCGTGATTACGCTTGGCACATTTCGGTGTGCCATTGACACCAAGGTGCCCGCCAGAAATCTCAAGCACAACCGGCTTCTTCCCTGGAATTCCAAAAGTAAAAGCGACCCTTAGCTTACCATATTTTATGTTTTCCTGTTTGTTTCCCCTCTATTTAGGTAAAGATGCACCGAGCGATTTGAAGTGCTTCATACATAATTTGAAATATTCACCGTGTAAAAAAACAAGAAATACTTAACCTCTTATGTAGTTTAGGATTAACATCCTTAGATGAACTTAAATCCACGTATATGCATGTTTTTTTAATAAGATCCATATGTGTGTTTTAACTAGATGACATGTTTTTGAGTTAGTACAGAAGGATTCATTTTAAGTTCTGATTCTTGAAGGTGATAAATGGAAAGAAATAACAATCATATGAGACATTTACCTTGTATTGCCAGCTTCCACAGTTGTCCTAACACAACATATGAGTTAGTAGCATAAGCTGTGTGCTGAAATTCCTCTTTCTGGTTGATAAAGACATCTCAGTAAGTTCCAAAAGATATAAAAAACTTTTATCATGATGTAATATCAGTGTTATTTTGTAATATTAAACTAGAGAAAATAGAAACAGAAAGAGTAAGATTCCTTTCTCAGATCAATTATGTTAATAAATCTTTTAACATGGACTTCAACAAGAGTTATTGAAGCTAAAATATACACGAAGAACATATGGAACGGTTTATGGAGTATTGCCAAACGTTGGTGAACTTTTAGAGAGTCCCAAAGTGGTTTATGACCTTGAAAGAGGTTTATAGAGACAATGAGGTCTAGAAATACCCTAATGATATTGATGTCCACAGTTAGTTGTAGCAACAGATGTGAGGATATCTTCATTATTCGAAAGGGCGTATCTGTCTACAAATAATTGTCTCGTATGGCATGATATATCATGATTAGCAGATTCAAAACTAAAGCAGAACTTGAACGAAAATACAGAAATTATGCACTGTTAAGATAAACAAATTGACTAGCCATTTTCTTTTGGATAAAACTGAACAAAGTTCTGCATATGTAAACGTATTATAGCAATGAATTACAAAGAAGACCCAAACATTTAGCATTCGTTATTTAACTTTTAACACCTAATATATAAGAGGCTTCCATGACAGTTGACAGAAAATTCATGAGTAATCAGATGTCCGTATAATTAAAACTCAAGACTCCGACCCTGTTATGAGTTCTGATAATTTAAAAGTCTTCCAGAAACAATTTTATGGCCGGATAATTTAAAATTCATGAGTAATCAGATGTCAGTGTGACCGTTTTACACTTTTACTTCTTACTTTTGTGGCCTTACCAGAATGCGGTCTACAGTGAGCTGAACAATTAGTTGTTCAAGTTCTTCTTTCTTAAGATCCAAAGTTGCACGGTTGGATTTGTCTGAATAGATGAAAGCACCAACTTAGACTCAGATAACTATGCAAAAAGTATCAGAAAATGAATAAGAAATTTAAATAATTGTGTCAGCAAAAAATTGTCGATAGTGCAAAATATCAAATATAGAAAAGCTCAGGACAGAAAGAGACGATTTAGACTCACCAAGACCTTTAATTTTTGCTTTGTATCTGTCCACTAATTGCAACATTGTTGCTCTCTGGTCATTTTCTTGCATTTCTTGCAACAGTGAAATAATAACCTTGGCATGGCCTAAACATATCAATCAACTTACATGAAGATTGACACCTTGAGTGAATATATATTGCAACTTCATACAAAGGAAACAAGCTTGTAATGAACTTCTTTATGTTTAATAATAAAGCTGTTTGTCTAAACTAAATGCTTAGTAAAAGGTTCATGCATTAAGGTCCAAACATTACAATCAAATTAAATTTCAGTAAGAGAGCCATAATTCCTCCCTTGTAGAGTATATACATACCGAAATAAAGTGCACGCGTGTAGAAGATCTTATGTTAATTTCACTCCATTTAATCACCTAATAGTTGAGGGATTATTCACACTATCTTTCTTTCTCTTGTGTGACAATCTATGTTGCATAGGTATGGGTACGTGGAAAGTCAAATTGAAAAAAACTAGGGTACAGGTACGTGATATATAAAATATAATATGATATATGATATAAAAAATTTGGTGAGACTAAAAAGCTGCTCTTAAAAGAAATACATATTTTTCTAGTAAGAATTAAAGTTCTTTTAAAGAAATTAATGTGTATATATGAATTGAGATGAGATGAAAAGGTAAAAGAATATTAAAGAAAATAAATAACTATTAAAAAAACAACAAATAGCATCCTTCTTTTTAAAAAGGCAATAAATAACTAAATACCAGCTGGTGTAGTCACCTTTCCCTTTTCAAAAAATAAATAAATAGATTAAAAGAATCAACTATATCACTTCCTTATTTAATTGTTCCTTTTTATCTGTTTATTTTAACTTTGCTGGTATCTCTCCTTTCAACACGTGTCATCCACCTTTCCCTTTATTTATTTCTCATCCAAGTCGCCTACTAGCAGAGTTTGTTCCAAAACAAATGGTTCTCTCCTCCATCCTTGTCAGCAAGGACCTGTGTCTCCACTTGTTTCTCCTTGATCGACCTTAGTAGCCCTTAGATTTCTTCTGCCCCAAGATTGTTAGAGGTAACCTTTTTTTTTCTCTTTATCTCTCCATCTCTTGTGTTAACACTCCACTGGATCATACAGCCCTCCTCCTTTGACCACTGAAAACATCCGACCCTTCCCATTCAACCTCCTGTCCAAGAACTCCTCAGTACGTACCCAGAAACGCACCAAGATGTACCTGGCGATGTACCCATTCTATAAAATATTATTTCATTCTGGATATGTACTGTAGCATACCGGATTGTACCAGGCATGTACAGTACGCATACCCGTACCAGGTACTTACTCGGTACGGGTACTTCTATGTGAGAGGTGTACCCATGCATCACCGGTGACAATGCAACTCAATCTGAATGTTACTGTCTGTTGGTATATCTAATTTAATCTTCTCCAGCCAACCAGTGTTTTTGGCATCTTAACTAGAACAATTCAAATTAGAACTGATAAGACAGAGACGGCTCATCCATTGGATACTATTAAGTGGTTGAATCAATCAACCTCCGGGCAAAGTATGAGTACCAATTACCAATAAATGAGTAGGTATTTTTAGTTTTTCATTTTGACAATCGCCCAAGGGAAGCACTAACATCACAAAGAGAAGAATTCATTGCCAAAATATAAAACAAGAAAATTCAACAGCACATGGAGTGGAACGAAGAAAGAAGAAAAGCAAAAGAAACAGACAACAAAAACACAGAAGAGAGTATATACAGGTATGAAATAGGAAAAAAAGAAAGGTCAAGAAATATAAACCATAAATTCATCAAAGACGAAGTGTATATAAACTCCCACATACTGCTTGCATCTAATTCTGTAACTTTGGCACCATATGCACAATTGTCGCACATTCCTGAAGCATCAACAAATAGAAAAGCAAGGGTTCATAGGTATAAGTAAGAGAAAACCAAAAGAATAGCCTGCTGATAATTACAGAAAGTACAGTAACAACCATTGCAATCTTGCAAAGGTTCCCCAAAATGCTGAAAGATAGCTCTTCTTCTGCAAGTTCTTTTAGACTGAAAAAGGAAAGTAAAATAAAAAATTAATTAATATAAGAGTCACATGTGGGCCAAAAAGAAAGTAAACTAAATTGTTTCAAATAATCTTCAACTTGGATTCAAGAATACTACAAGCATACCTGACTTCCATCAGGCTAACAGATATTGCTTATCATGTTATACAGGTCACATAATATGATTTCTAACTCTTATGACAAGAAAATGGGTGTCATGTAGTCACCTGACAATAATGTACAATATCATAGAGATTTTGCAAGCCAGAACTCTCATAAAACACCATCGAACTCTGGACATGAAGCATATCGGCAGATTAGACATCTGAAGAAAGTATAGTATCATAACAGGATGTCTTACTTGTCGTGGGACGTCACCAGGCCTATAGAAGAGTACACATTCTGATGGCAGTCCATCTCTCCCAGCCCGACCACTCTCCTATAAGGACATGGATCTCATGGAAAAATATGGTATATATTAATAAAGAAAACATTCATGATGAGTTTACCTGATAGTATGTTTCCAATGATTTACTGAGACTGTGATGAACAACGAACCTGACTGCACATAGCCAATGAAGTTTTAACAATTAAATGATGTATAAACCAGGAGAAAAAAAACAAATCTTTGCTATAAACAAGACAAGTAAAACAATTATGCCAACTATAAAAACATTTGGGTAATATATCATCATTTCTTCCAGATATTTTGATATAACAAGGACTATTGAATGCCTAAATAAAGCTTCCTTAAAACTTTTCCAACTTGTGAAATGTTTTCTAACCAAATTGTCTTATTATCCTAGTGCATTGAAACACTGTTTCATGGACATCTACTACTTATCAAGCACCCCATACATTTAGAACAATTCAAAGGGTGACTCTATTGCCACTCCAAAAAGGCCTACTGCCATTTCAATTTTTTAAAAGACCATTTTGTCCTTTTTTCCTGCTCTCTTACAGACCTCCTCTGTTCAACTGTTTAAACAAGTTTGATTAACATATTCTTTCCATCTGAACCAAAATTCATTGAATTTCTTCTCGTTGCATTCACCTCCACCTCTACTTGTTCGGCCTGATGGTGTGTGGATCTTTTATTAGGCCTTGGCGAGCCAGTACATAACAAATGGCAACATTAGTCCAACAATCATGCAAAGTGAACCAACTGCAAAGCTCTCCCATGCCCAGCTGCATCCCCGAGCCTTGATAGAAGATGCCCATACTGAACTTGCACAAAGTGCCATCACAACCTGAAGGCACGATGGTCCCATCAGCGAGGACGCAGCAGGATCGGTAATGGTGCAGTGAAGAGCACCTGCGAGTATGAGTCCGATGTCAGGAGGGAGGTGACATCAAAGACGACGAATGAGGAACTGTGACTTCCGGAACTCAATGCCACATAAGAAGAGGCAGTCAGCGGCCGATGGATCACCGGAATGGTAGGAGGCAAAGGAAGCGAGAAGACCAAACTCAGAGTTGAAAATGAGGAGGTGCAGTGGGTCGGGGGATTGAGGTTTGGGACGGAGTTGTTCGCTGTCGAAATAGACAAGGGATTAGGCATGGGAAGGGATGGAGGCGAGGAAGCGAGCAAAGGCACAATGTCAAGTGGATCACGTTGAAGGTCAACTTGTCTCGAGGCGACTGAGCTTCGTGACCAGGTAGTCACCCATTTTGAGATTTCAGAGGACAACAGACCCACAACGGCGAGGAAGGAAAAGAGGAAAATAGATCTTGGTGCCCATCCCTTCTCCGCCTTGCCTTCTCACATTATCTCCTAAGCCGACACCTTGTCACCTCACTTTGTCCCTTGACACCGTCAACACTTAATGATATATGGAACTGTCGTGAAAAATAGATGAAAGAAAGGAACTATACATACAAAAGGCATAAAGATTTAATGAGATTCACCCTTAGCTAAGGTACATCCTCGGATGGTGGCAAAGTTTTCTTTCTAATGTGAAAGAAAATAACATGCAGAATAACCCAAACCCTAGGGAGTTTATATATGAATTCTCAATTCAAAATAGGAAATTAAACCCTTATAATAAAATAGGAGAGTAACAAAGAGTTATATCACACAGGGTTCACATGAGTTTATTGTTGGGTTAAGATTCAAGGCATTATCAATAGGAACTTATATATGCACTGAAAAGAGAAAAAAATCAGAAAACATCTCTGTCTTTAATCTACACATTTACCAATTGTCAATTTGATACCATATTCTTTTAGCAGATGGAACTCTTCTTTTCTTCGTTGACTCACAAATGGGAGCACTTAGTAAGAGCAATGGAAGTGCGAAAGTGAAGAGGAAGTCATTTAAAAGGTTAAAATGTTCTTATAAGAAATGGAGGAGTGGCAGCAAGACTTTTTGGAGTGGCATTAAAGCCTCCCTAATTCAAATCCTCACAAAACATGGTGATGGGAATTCCATATTTTTTTCAATTTAAAATTTTCTTCATAGTCCATTTATGTCATAGAACAAGCATAAAAAAAAGATGGATGGAAGTAAATGCTACATGACATCTAAGAATTCATGATTTTTGTAAAAACTATGTTATTTATACACAATAAAATCTCACTAAAATATCATAGAGATACCATCTGGCTTGTTTATTCCCATTCCAAAAGCAACCTGAAACAAGGATAAATAATTTATAAATATTTACATAAAAAGAAATGGAGACAAATAATAGATCAAGAGACATACGCACCGTACCAACAATAACTTGCAGCTTGTTTTTACTCCATCTGGCCAATGGAAAGGCGAATCAGATTATAAACGAAAAAATTAATGTATATGAAATGCCAATGAAAAATAATCAGATTATACGCAGAGGAAAAATAATCAATGCATATGAAATGCAATATAAGATAGAATTAATGAATGTTTGAGCGTAATTTGATATTCTCAGCACTTGTCAACGGATATTTTCTTATATGTTCAGGTGTCTAACACAAAGCCCTTAATGTGTGACATCCAACTTAGCTCGCCACCTATTATTTCTGGTCATAATAGTATTCAAGCATACGGAATTCCAAAAAAAGTTAATGAAAACAAATTAGCAAGTTGAAATTGAAAAGTTAAGATGGGGAAAGGATTAGAAACTGGAAAAGAGAAATCGGACAAATGACATTCAAAATTATAAAACGCATATGAAGACAACCCTCTTTGTCTTCATCTAACACTGACCATCTTCTCATGTTAAAAGACATGCAACGTTTCATCTTGATTATATGCTTAAGAAAGTAAGAAACTATAACTGTTATACAAATTATGATAACTATATTTAACAATACTGCATGAAAAGTTCTATAATAAACAAATGATAGTTTGTAAATTTATGAATGCAATACTTTTTTGCCTGCAAAAAAGTTATGCCCAGTAAATGATATTGGTATGTAGACGAGTGCAACAATGTTCTTGGGTGGCCTTTAATCACATTCCCATTACCCATGTCCTCTAATCTACTTTCGTTTACTTGATAAGGGATATTTTCATACTTTTGTTAATGTGAGAGGGAACATAAGGATAACAACATTTGTGGCTTTCTACTTAAGGGAAAAGGTCCAATTAAAATACAATAATTATGCAAATGAGAAATTACCGAAGATGAACTCTCTCACGAGACATAACATCCATATCAGCATGGTAATGATCTGCTGAAATACCTCGTGAATTCAACTCCTTTGCCACCTATAGTCCAACAATTGTCAAAGAAGCTAACTTAACACAGTAGAAAAAGTGAAGAGTGACTCATAATAAAAACATTATATTATGTAATATGAAAAGTAAGAGGCCTGCTAGTACACATTGAAACCAAGGTGCTCATGTTTTATGCATAAGCTTGTTAATTCTATTTTAAAAAAAACTGCTCACACTCTTTTTTATACATATTGAAATGTAGGTACTCGTATTTTATGCATAAACTTGTTACCTGTATTTCACAAAATTGCTTGCACTTTTTTTCTAAGTGCATCAATTTCCTAACTACTTAACAGATATTTTTTAAGAGTACCACTTAACAAACATTGACAGGATAGTCTTTAAAATAATTCTAGATGACAAAAATTAGCATAAGCTTATTAATTATATTTTTCCAAACCTGCTCACACTCTTTTCTAGAGAAGCAGTAGACTATGCCAGATTCGTTTTTAGGATATGAACCTTTGATGAAATCAGCAATTCCATCAATGACCACCTTCCCAATTGATGACTTTTCAAGGACCTAGATAAAAAAAATATGCTCTTATAGGATATACTATAGCAATAAGGACAAATAATGATGTAATGGATTATAAGAACTACCTTGTAGAAGAGATTTGGTCTATTGACCGTGCTGACAAATTTAACACATTTGGGAATATGCAGCATCTCCATGAGATCTATTTGAACCTTGTATGTGGCAGTCGCCTACATAATATAAGAGACGAGATTCAAAACTAGTGTACGCTTTTCAATTCAAAAACTTTGTTCATTAATTAATTTGACATCAAATGCTGATAACAACAACTTACAGTTAAAGCTATCATAGGAACTTTGGGAAATTGAATTTTTAAGACACCAAGATTCTTGTAATCAGGACGGAAATCATGGCCCCATTGGCTACAACAATGTGCTTCCTGCATAAATCTAAATCTTTGGTTATTGAAACAAGCTAAATTTATCATGATGCATTTCTTAAAAGTTCTTTTATTTCTTTTTCTTATCTCTCTAAGTGTGAGTATTATATACTATTGCACAATAATTCACCTTTAAGAACACATCAAAATGCTAAATAGCATTGAATGAGTAATTATTTCTACATATTCGCTGTAGTAGCATGCTTGTATAACTTGAATCAAACTGTGACATTTGATAGAGCAGAATGAAAGAAACATCATGTAATATGTAAATGAACATGATGTTACATATTTAATGAAGTAGAAGAGTTATCAAGTATCAACTGTGTTAAATAATGAAATAAAATCTCCTCACTATGACTCAAGAAGTAAAAACAACCCTTCCATCAGAGTTTTCCAAGGTGGCAACAAATCCATCGCAAAATAGACAAATGACCATCAAAACGAAATGACTAAACACAAAGTTAGGAAACTTTTTTAACCACGTCCACAAAGAGATCTGATATGAAATGAAGGATATTTCAAAAGGTTGAAAAGAAGTTCTAAAAGGGATAATTGTAGGTATTATTTATTTGCAGCCAAACATATATTTCATTTCTTGCAGAAATACAGTCGCTATCTTTCTTTAAAATAATACATTTGCGATACACACACTAGCTTCAGAAGCTGAAAGTCCTCATCCGAAAAATACAAACTCTATGCAGATCAACAAACATTTAAGAGGATATAATCAATAAATAATGACAAACACTCAAACTATTTAATAGTTATCCAAGTGAGGTTTTTAACCAAAAGAGTCACATCATATACATTTCTTAAGTTTCTTCACTTAGTTGGGTTTCCATAATAAAATTAAAAAGAAAATCAGAAATATCATCTTCAAGAACGCATAGTAAAGAACAAATTACTTACATCAATTGCTAAAAGCGAAAGACGTCCAGCATGGTTGCATTTTTCAAGCTTCGACATAAACCTCTTGCTTTTTGAAATTTTTTCAGGTGTTACATATAGTACTTTAAGTTCTCCTTCACCTTTATCAAGGGCTTTATATATGAACTTCTCAACTTCTTTATCGGTGGTTGAAGTTAACATGTTGGCTGGTATACCCAGTGCCGAAAGCCCCATAACCTGAAAGTGTAGCACGCATGCACAATGAACAATTACAGAAAAGTTAATTGAACTGTAACCAGTAGTTTAGAACAAAAAGAACCTGGTCCTGAATAAGAGAAAGCAATGGACTGACAACCAGCGTTATCCCATCACGAAGTAGAGCAGGAAGTTGATAGCAGAGGCTCTTACCACCTCCTGCAGCCATTATAACCAAGACATCTCTGCCGCTCATTACCGCATTTATAATCTGATTAAAAATCATTGGAAAAAAATTCTGATAAGAAAAAGCAGGAATCCTACAAGCTTACAATAAAACTAAGATTTTTTGTGAATTAATAGACTTCACGACAACTTTGGAAGGAGGTTATAATGCAAGCAGCTTCATGAATCGAACTGCGGATTACTTACTTGTCGTTGATTTGGACGATAAGATGATATGCCAAAGACATTGAATCTAATATCATCAGCTCGTGAGTCCCACTCGAAATTTGCAGACCAATCTTCCTCCACAGCAGAACAAACATCATCACCTTCCACATTCTGAGGAGCTGTATAATCTTCCAACAAAGCCTTCAACTCGGACTGTCTCTTGCATAGCCACTCTTGGCGATTGATCAACTCATTGATCTGGTCTGAGAAGAACAAACTCAATTCATCAAACTGGAGAACTCGTTATAAAGCAAAAATAAATAAAAATACCATTTTTTTAGTGCACAAAAATCAGAAGGGTTCTTAGTCGAAAAACCTAAAAAAATTTGAAAGAAGAAGAAGAAGAAGAAGAAATCAAGAACCAAATGATAGATACCTTGTACGTCCTGGAGCTCTGCTTCAACGAGGAGGAGCTCCTCCACCGCCGCCGGGTCCGTGTCCATCTGGTTGGATTTTCCGGTCGTCCCCCGCCGGCGGCCAATTTATATGGGTTGCAGTGAGAAATAGGCGTATAGTATTATACCATTTACCCGGACCAGACTGCCGGTTCAGAGCGAACCCGGTTCGCCGATGAATAAAAAATTTTGATTCATCCAACACAAAATTCTAGATTTTTAAAAGTTTAAAAAAGATCACTCTATTTTGGATTCCAAATATTCCCTAATATATAAAAGTTATTTACTTAGGATAAAATTTATGTAAAGCTTTTAGGATGCATTACCAAAATTATTTATGCTATAAATAAAAGGATTTAGTATTGAAAATGAAAAGAATTATTAGTAATTTTTATTTTAAAAAATCAATTATTGTGTAAAAATAATTATAGTACTTTTTTTTAATGAAAGATTACTCGTAACTTATATGTGCTACACTGAATTCACACAAGACACTCCTCATTTTTTAAACTTTCAAATATAAATCTGATTTAAAAACTTCACCCATCATATATGAATTTTTTTTTACATTTAACAAACTATATTATCCACCTCACACAATGGAGCGCCAATGAGATTTTTTTTCAGTTGGTCGATGTTGAGTACAAATCCAAAATTAAAAACACAATAAAATATGATTTAATTAATGAGAAGAAAAAGAAGGGAAACGAGCGAAGAGAAAAAAGAGTGTAGTGTTAAATTAAAAAAAAGTTTAAAATTCGGAAAATTTATAGCTCATTAGCACGCCGAGAGAGTTTATTAAACTTTTAAATACCATACAGAAGAAGTAATGAAAAAAATAGGGAGAAAAGAAAATAAGGTTGTGCTCACTATATTGTCATTATATATCTACATTTCCTCTCAAAAAAATTGACACTTATTAAATTACTGACAATATATATTATATTATTTAGTATGCATAAGTAGCGTGTCTCATAATCATTATTATCTTATTTACCATATAAAAAAGATTAATCAATAATGTATATTTTTTTTATCAAAATATCCTCTAAGTTTACAACTTTATGTAAATTTAATTTGAATTCTTTGAAATTGAATCACAAACATATGTAACAAACTTGTAAAATTTATAAATCAAATAAATAAATATATAAAATAAGTAGTATACAATTTTCTAAAACCAATAATAGAAATTTAATAATAATTTTCTAAATTGTTATTATATTTTAATAATTAATAATAAATTATTTACTATTATAATTTAATTAATAATATTAATAGTAAAATTAGTATAAATAATAATAAATTTATTTAATGATAATGATGACATAAAAAATTAATATACTGATTAATAATTATTATACTAATTAATAAAAGTATTATATTAAACTTATTTGCTTATATTTATCATTTATTTAAATAAAATTCTAAAAAACAGATGTGGAAAGAAAATTATAAATTATAGGCTCACCTCATTACACTAAAAACCCTTTAACCTTTATAAAAATACATTACATTAGAAACACGAGTATACAATATCAATTTATAATGTTAAATAAAGGAAAACGGATGTAGTACTGCACTTATTGCATTACACTCTTCGATCTTAACTTCAGGGTCCAAATTAGTTAAATATTATGTAGTAGAGTTTATAATAATCTGCCTTAAAATTAACATCCAAAGTGCACTGCACCTTTCCTTCACTCTTGGTTAAATAATACATATGTACGATTTGGAGAAATGTAAACCCTGATTTTAATTGCTCAGCATACATAACCACTAGGCAGGCACAACATCTAAGAGCTCAAAATTGCACAACTATATCTACTGGGAAAAGAATGAAAAAAATAATTTATCTTTCTCATTCAGTCTCGGATTCATCGTTGTCGGAGTCCAAATACATCTCCATGGCCTCACTGTCAGCCATCTGAATATCATCTGCTTGCCCTCTCTTCTCATCTTCTCGTGCCCTTTCCGTTGCCCGTGCTATAGCAATATCAAGTCTAGAGCTAACCACTTCCCATGAAACCAGCTTTTCCAGGAAGACTGACACAAATTCAGTCCTTCGATTCTGCCAAATCGCATGTATAAGAACCTTGTTGTACACATTGCTTTAATAGATTCATCTAAAAGCAAATTTGGTAGTATGAAAACCAACCTCATAATCAAGGTAATAAGCATGCTGGAGCATTTGCACAAAGGTAGAAATCAGTTAGTGTCTTCAGTTTTGGGAAGAAGAAGACATCAATTTAACTAACAAAAACAAAAAAAGGAAATAAGAAGTGTCACAAGTTTGAAATGCATACCTCCCAAACGTCAATGGCAAGGAGTGGCTGCGACAAAAAAGAATGTCTAGTGAGACTCATTCTACCTAAGTACCTAACAGTAAGCAATATGGAAACCAAATCCAACTAAGCAGCTGAAATGAAAAAATCATTAATCATCAAGTCCACCAGAACATTTCTCTAGGTGCGTTCTGGCAACAGTACCTACTGCTGAACCAAAACATGCCCTAACATGTTAGTAGATGACCAGTGTGGTCATAGGCAGCCCAGGCGCGTGATCACCGGAGGATGATTTCCGCACGTGGTGATGAGTGCTGGACGCGAGTTGGCAGTCAGACGATGCACATTGATTGCTCGTACGTTGTGAACAAGCACAACGGATGATGGTGCAATGAGTCTCTGGACAGCTAATGGCGAGGATCGCGGGACAGCTGTTGATGAGCGTTGCTTGACAACGCCGAGATGCAATCAAGGGGCACGGCAGGGGCGGACTCCGTTAGTTTTTTCTTAGGCGTCTATATATAGCTCTAAAATGGAGTTGTAGAATTACTGGTTGGGAGCCCCAAAACTTTCTAACTCTTTTGCATGTTTACTTCATAATACACTAAGATTTTAATGTGGTTGCATACTAACATTGAAAACAATGTTATGACCAAAGGTTATGCTCTTTTTTTCTGATATACAGTGGAAAGTTTTGGAATTTGGAAAACTGATAAAGAACTAATTAGTGATAACATGTGATTTTGGAAACTTTGAAGCAGCAAATATCCTCCTATACAAAACAATAGGAGCTAATTGCATTTGTTACATTTCATGATTGCCATCTCCTCAGATAGTATAAGACTTTCATACTTTAATTGCCGTTTCTTCTGGATGACTACCAACTTGCTAGTCATCCTTCTCTTCCCTCAAAAAATTGCTGTTTCACCATGATAAGTTATTCAACAAAAAGTTACATTACTTTCTTTCTAATATTTGCTTGTAAGTATTTAGATTAGATTAGAAGCATTTCCCTCTATGTATGACGTATATCGAGCAGTTAAAATGATTTTTATAAAAATAAAAAATAGCGGTGAGAGACTTGCAATATGTAACCTCAAAGTCTTATAAATCATACTTGGAATGTCAATTGCCAAAAATAGAAATAATTTCAGTTAATTGGTTCCTAAAGCAAGTAATTTCAAAAAATTCTTCAAGTTAATGATGATAGATAGAAAGATTGTCAATTATATATACTTACAGAATAATCCCAAACGAGAGGGTTTACTGCATTGGGAGTCTTATGTATCACAAGCTTGTTGTCTTTATCTGATGGGCAAGGATTAGCGGCATTCGCAATATCCAATTTATTTGCTTTATCTGAAACAACATAGAATTTACAAATGATTTAATATAGAAATCCAACTCTTTCTAATGGATTTTAAAATGCCAACTTACATGCAAGCCAAGCCCACCCAGATCCAAATTGTGTTGACGCAGCTATTCTGAGTTCCGTTAACATTTTGTCAAATGAGCCAAAATCTCTTTCAATAAACTCCATAAGTCTTCCAGATGGTTTCTCTCCACCACCAGGTTTCATGGATTCCCAGAAAAAGTCATGGTTCCATATCTATAAATACAAGTAAAGAAAAATTTCTTCATTTGAAACTTCATCAAGCAAAGAAGCAAGGGCGAGAATGATTTCATTTGAAGGATGACAAAGATAATATTTTTTTATTGATAATCATAAGTTGACTTGAATGTTCCAAAACTATTCCTGAGCCGCAAAATGATTGTCTTAGTTATGTCAAGCAACATGGAAATTTTTAGCAGTATTGTATTGTTCAAGCACCAGTCTGCAAATATATCATTCAGCATTTACTAACATTTCATTATTGTGACACATTCCAAAGCAATAAACCACAAGAATCAGAATTAAGTACATATGTGGTGTGCTCATACAGGCAGTGGAATAACACAAACAGCTGTGTATCGGAAGAATTGTTGAAACTATAGTAGAGGCCACACATGAGCTAATTTGATTGCATAATGCAAGAAGGAGTGAAGCTGGTTAGAGTTAAACTAAGCATTTGTCCCAACCAAAAAAAAAATAATAAGGATAACAATAAGAGCAGACACCTGTGCAGCATGGAGGAAGGAAGGCCGAGGGTTGCCTCTGTTGTAGGAGGAAAGGACAATGTCCTCCAATTCCATGTCATCGAGCTCAGTACCTTGGATGAGTGCATTGAGGCTGTCCAAGTGATGCCTGTGATGCTTCCCCCAGTGGCACTCCAACGTTTCTTTGCTCATGTGAGGTTCCAGAGCATTCTATCAAATAAAGGAAGAAGATGCTTTCATGAATGAAGACCGTTCTAAAATTCAACTGATGATGCACCGAAGGTGCTTGAATGAATGGCTCAGTGTCGGAAATGGCAAAGAAATGAGCAGAACAGAAGAAACATCACCATTACCAATGGGTATGGAGGAGGTTTGAGCTGCAACTGAGCAGTGACGAGTGTTCTCCGGCGACGACGCGCTCCCCACATCCTCTGCCGGACAAAACGCTCGGATGTCATCAGATAAGGAGTGTGGCAAGTACTCCTCATGCTGCTGCTGCTGCTGCTGCTGCAAGTGCCGGAAGTAGTGAGAAGAAGGGAAGAACCAAGCGCTCCGTTCATCTTTTCGCTCCTGCACCGCCACAGTTCGCCGGCGGCTCACTGGGGAGGAGAGGGAGGTCGCTGCTGGTGGGCGACGAGGATTTGGGGGTCGGTCGGGTGTTGGGTGATGTTGGACTCGGCTGTTGATTTGATTGGGGTTTAGGGTTTACTTGGCCCGTTGCCTTTTTGTTGTATTGTTTTTTTTTTCTTTTCTCTTTTACAAAAAGTGAGATTTAGCATTAATCTCTCTTTTAGTTATCAAAGTCATCCATATAAATTGGCATAGATAATTAATAGATTTGTATCTCGAGTTGAGATATCGGTAACTAGTAGCTCCGAGTTCGAACTTCGGGGTCATCAATTTAGTTAGAGGGATATCGTTCTACTCTTTATCTCGATTCCAAAATAGTCATGTACACTGAAAATTTCTAGCGAGTATAAAAGAAAATCTTATCTATAGAAAAATAATTTTAAATGATACCACTCATGAAACGTGATAACTACTAGTGTCTAAATGAGCAGAGCATCTAAATAAATCAAGATCTTATTGATTCAACAATTATTAAGAATAATTGAAGAGAGATAAATAAAAGAGAATGAATATGAAATAATTTATTTATTTAATTTATAAAATAAAGAAAATTAAACTTTAATATTTAGATGAATATATTCTTATATGAGTTTATATATTTTATTCAGTAAGATTAAAATAAAAAATGTGTTTAATATATATATATATCTTTCCTTTTCAGAATGAAAGGGATATTAACCTTCATGCTCCTTCATTAAAAATATAACTAAACGAAGTTAAATCTTTTTTTCTTTTTATTTATCCTTCTTTCAACTCCAACCAAATAAATCTTTAGTGAACTTTGAAAGATGTGGACGACGAAATCTCGAGACACGATGGGCCACGAAGTGATATCGTGCTTAATGTATCGTGTGAGCATTTGGATGGACGTTCAAAATGGGCGTTTCTCCGAATGGACACGGGCACCGAAGGGGTAACTTGACTCCGAGGCAAAGGCCATCTACACGGAGGACATCTTAGAGCGAATTATCACAATTCAACACATTGATTCTATTATTAAAGTATGCACATCAAAACCAACAATATAAATAATTTTTATTAAATATGATAAAAGGCTACCATGGAAGGGGGTGGAGTATATTTTTTAACTGAAATCAAAAGTCAGTTTTCACATTGTTTTTTTTTTTGAGTTAATTAGAATAGAAGATAACAGTTATTTAGTATCATGGATTTAATTATTGAGTCAAGATATGATAATGAATATAGTATTAGTTAAATGGCGATATTATCATCTATGTAAAGCTTATTATGTTTCTTCACATTTGTAGCATATTAGAAAAAAAAGGAGACAACAAAGCTGGGTGGGCCTAAGTAACATGAATAATTCAGCATCGTTATTTTGGTATGGGGTTTGGTTTAAATGAATGGACGGAAGTAGACAAAAGTAGGTTGGTCCAGCCCAATCAAGCCCGCTACAACCTGTCCACATCTCCCTACATACATATATACCATATAAAGTTTGGGTGGCGGACCCGAAACGTAGCAACCAAACGATCACAACCTGTGTGCGTGTGATGCACAGAGAGAGAGAGATAGAAGGTGCCTTTTGTTCGTCATGAGAGAGAGAGAGAGAGAGAGAGAGAGAGAGAGAGAAGGTGCCTTTTGTTCGTCATCATCCTTTTGCCGTCTTGTCGTGTGTTTCTTTATTCTATTCAATCTATCGGTTTAATTATTCATTTATTTATTGTCTCAGTTACGTGTTCCCCGTATTATTTATTTGGTAACTTAAAAAGGCAAAATCTACTCTACCGAGAATATAATTACGATACAATAATGATGATATTATTCTTTTTTAAATATTGTGTGAATCTAACGAAACAAAAAGAAAAATTAAATATTTCACCTACTCCACTTCGTCTCCGCCTCCGGCTCCGCGGCTGCATCTTCTCTCACTCCTTCACCACCACCACCGCCACACTGCGAATCATTGACTAATTATTAGCACTTAACTGATTCGAAATGAAATAAAGAGCAAAAATAACTCTGATCAATTAGATCTTCGGATCCAATTTTTTTCGATGCCCCTGATAACACTCGGTGTTCACAATTATTAGCATATGACTAATTCAGAGCAAAAATAACTTTGATCAATTAGATCTCCGAATTCAATTTTTTTCGATGCCTCTGATAACGCTTGGTGTTCACAATTATTAGCACCTGACTAATTCGGAACGAGATAAAGAGTAAAAATAACTCTGATCAATTAGATTTCCGAATTTAATTTTTTTTCAATGTCTCTGATAATGATCGATGTTCACAATTATTAGTATCTAACTAATTCGAAATGAGATAAAACGAGATTAATTGTTCCGATCTCCAAATCCGAGATACACAATCCTACGGTAGGAGGTGCTCCAAATCTAATTTGTAACGTTCTCCGCCGTGCCGTTAAACTCATCTCCCGCACGTGCCACGTTTCGATGCGCTCGTGTGGCGTGTAAACGACGCGCTGTCATCCTCCTCCGTTTGTTGCCGTCCACCTGCCGTCATGTTTTTACAAGTATTGTTACCATAACATACCACCACCCACAGCGTTACTACTGCCACCTTCTCATCCTGCAACCTCCTCTCCCTCTCTCAGATGATCTGATGCTGTTCCCGCCGGGACAAGGAGCAGATCGTGTAAAGTGAACTACTACTGCTGCTGCTGCTGCTGCTGTTACAAATGGAGGCGATTCGGAAGCAGGCAAGCAAGCTCAGGGAGCAAGTGGCCAAGCAGCAACAGGTTCTTCTTCTTCTTCTTCCCCTTGATCACAAACCTCTTCCGTTTCTTTTCTTAGATTGCAGTCTCTTGTTACCAGACATGCTTGTTTAAGCCTGCAATTCTCATCTCTGTTTAGAGCGTCGATCAATTTCCTGGAAGTCCTGTCTGCCGTTTCTTTTGTGCTTGTTCTCTGGATAAATTGCTGTTAAATTTTGTAGCAGAGAACAATAAGCAAAAGTATCTTTTTTTTGTTCGTGCACGAACACGACGAGCAATTACAGTTGGATTCCGACAAGTGGCAGGGAATCCAATTATGTTTCACTTTCATGTCATGAGTAATTAATAATCCAATTATTCTTTGCTTTCATGGTGTCTACAGTCAATCCTCAAGCAATTTAGTGTGCGATTTGGTCATGACACTTCTCTTGTGGACGAAACCGAACTGCAATGCCACCAGAATCTGCAGTTGCTCTATGCTTCTACCAAGGCTGCAAAGGTATGACCATCACTTCCCATGTTCAGACTTTTTTTTCTCATTGCATTGCTTAGAAATATTATGTAAAGCCCCTATTGCTATTTTTTCTTATTTGTGAACTTTGGCACAAATTTTCAAATCGTTGTAGCATCTCCAAAGGGACATTGCTCGTGGCGTGGAGGCGTTCATTGCTATCAGTTGCAAACAGATGGAAATAGGTGTTCTTTTGTGGCCATCTTTGTTAGCTTTTCACTAGTTTGACAAATGCCTATTCATCATAGTTCAATTTCTTTTATGAATTTCCAGTGAAAAAGCTAGCTGAAGATTGTTACAAGTATGGAAATGAGTATCAAACATCCGGTTTCGCTCTTGCAAGGGCGTCTTTGGAGTTTGCTACTTCTCACACTCTGATGGAGAAAGAGCAGGATAGCCTTCTCAGAATCCTTGGAGAGCAGGTTATACTTGTTTCATTTTACTGTTTCACAATTATTCATCTAAGAATTACATTCAAATGTCATCCATGTAAAATCATTGTTTCCTCATCACCATAAGCTTGTTTCACTCATCCCCATGTTTTCTTTATTTCTTTGGGTCGGGTCCTAGGTCCATGGGCAATGATGAAATGATAAAATACCTCATCATATGCACTTCACACTCATCTCACCTGAGACTCAATGTTACTGGAACTCGACACACTAAAGCTCACTTTTATTCGAGACACAGATTCTCTAGACTTGAAGTGCTTGATACACATTCATATGCCTCATGCCGTCTCTTGATTGGACTAATATGCCCCTTCTATTGGACACTGTTTTCTTTCCATTTATTTCTTAATTACAATAAACCGCATGAAGAATCTAAAAGGTAAATAGGTTTTTGAAATATCATAACATGCTTAAGGAAACTATCATATCACATTTTGAAGTATTCTATTGTGCCTATAGGTTTTTGAACCTTTACGGGTAATGATAATGGGAGCACCTTTAGAGGATGCTCGCTTATTGACTTACCGTTACGAACGCATCAGACATGATGTGGAAGCACAGGTAAATTACTTTTCCAATTAACAATTTTCTGCTGCTAATGTTCATGTAACTAATTGTTTAGTGAACATGTTATAATTAGACAGCAGAAGTTATTCGACGACATCTGAAGTCCAAAGAGGTTGGTACTAATGTGGAAGGTGCAGCCAAAATTCAAAATGCAGAATCTAAACTATCGGAACTTAGAACTATTTTATCAGCATTGGGCAGGGAGGCAACTGCTGCTATGTTGTCCGTTGAGGCTCAACAACAAGAAAACACTTTTGAACGTCTGTTGACAATGGTAAGGCATATTACTCATTTAAAATACCATTAACAGTTGGTTGGTTAAACTGAATAGTGGATTGAATCCTGAAATGAGAAGGTCTCATGATCTACTCCTAGAGTCACTACTGTTGAGAGAGATTTAACTTTTATATTCCTTGTCTCGAACTGGATTAGATAGTAGTAGCCTTCTGGATACTAGCCTTCTGAATTTATTTTTTTAGTATAAGTTTATGCATATTAAATATATAATTCTTTCTCTCTATATCTTTTTTTTAATTTATTTATCTAGTATAAGTTTATGCATATTAAATATATAAATGGATTATCTATCACAAAGTCTTGTTCATGGAATTGGCATCCTGTTATTTCAAGAAGGAAAGAGAGGTGGTGGGGGGGTTGTGGGGGAGGCATGTTCTCTGGTATCTAACTTCTCTTTTGTTATTGCTTTGACAATAATTATATCTTTTAAATGAAATTGAGTTGTTTTCTTACTTGAATTCTTCTATCTAGACGTACATTAGATGTTTATTTATATGCATAACGATGTTGGAAAGGAGGAGTTTTGGAGTGTTTAGTAGCATCACGGTTCTTCTTCACCAAGTTCGTTTTGTTCTGTGCACATATATTAGTGAAAATGTATATTTTTCTACACACCTAAAAGATCATATTAACAATGATAGATTCTCATTTTCAGGTCGATGCGGAAAGAGCTTACCATCAAAATGCTGCGAGCATCTTAGATAAACTCCACAATGAAGTATGTGAATCAATATTGTAGAATAATATTTAGATGATAGTTCCCTCTCTCTAGAGTGTTAAAATAATACTTTATCATGGATACATTTATTTACATTTATTACCATCAAAAAGCAACATTCATGTGTGTATAAATGTTTTCTAGATGGTTCTGATGAGGCAACATCACGAGTCTGTGCCACAGCCCACGAAAATTGAGACCACACTGTCTCCAACTTCAAGTGAAGATCCTAAGACAAACCACACCATCAATCTACTTGCAAATGGTACCATGATTAACCACCCCAACGATGCCTTACCAGATGATCCTAACACTATACAGTCTGATGATCCAATAGCAAATGATCGCAAGACTAGCCAAAATGGTGATCTAAAAGAAAATGGCCTCAAGGTGGACGAACCTGTTGATCTCATAGAGCATGATCGGAAGGCCAGTCTTTCCGATGATTCTGCAGCAAATGACCAGGATCCTATGTATTTTGTTGCTGAGGTGAGTTTTCCAGGTTCCTTAAAAACTACCTGCTTTGAAGAATATAGACTTTTCTACCAAAGGAATCCACATGCGACTTCTGTCATGGCTATGAATTTCTGTTATAAGTGAATATTACATGGCATATAGAGGATGTCATAGTGATGATCTGTACCTCCAACGGTATACTTGATGACAATTATATTCAAAAGCTCCATTCGCCTAATGATGGTGAAGAAATTTATCTGTCATGTTCAATCAGGCAAGGTAGATGGTCTGGCTAAATTGTTAAACTTCTTCACTGAACCCATGCCCATGAAGCCTCTTTTATGTGATGATAAAGTTGGTGATAAATGTAGATGCATTTTCTCTTCTCATGATCACTATGTTGATTCCCTCTCTTTTAACTGATAACATATTCATGGTATTAGCAGATTAGTTTCTTGCCATTCTCCACTGCTCTTAATCTTGTTTGCTATTTTTGATGAAGGTTGTTCACCCCTTTGATGCACAAGCAGAAGGAGAGCTGAGTCTGTCGGTTGGTGATTATGTCGTTGTACGCCAGGTATGCCTTCTTCATATTTGGATTTATGTCATTATAATAACACTCCAGAGTGCTATCTTCTCTTCTGCTACTATAAGCTATACTTTTGTTGTGGTATGCTCATTTCCACCCTTACTAAGAGCTTTGAATCAACTGCCTGGATATTGTGGTTTATCTTTGGATTTAACCTTCATTTTAAGACACTTGTTCTCATTAGTTGGACATTTCTGTTTTATGTGGTGGTTGGTCCTCAGGTTGCGCCAAACGGATGGTCCGAAGGTGAGTGCAAAGGCAAGGCTGGGTGGTTTCCTTCTGCCTATATAGAGCATAGGGATAAAGCTCCAGCCAGCAAGGTGATAGAACCCCATCTATTAACGTGATACCAACCAGCAGATTAAGAACCTTGTATATATAGGTGTATTTTTTACTAGTGTAATTACTTGCAACTTCTTTTTCCTCTTCGGCTTCTTTTTCCCCTCTCTGTTCATGTTGGCTTTTTTTTTTACATCCTGTTGGTCACTGTTTGCCCTGTCCAGCATCGCTCATGTCAAATTCTACCAGTCTTCTGTACCAATAAAAGTATACTAGAGTACTTGTCTTGCCTTGTCATTTCCCGGTGGGATTTGGTTGTATGTCTCATGATTATATATAGGTTACATTTGTATATGTTAATTTGTTCGGTTTCTTGCTTTTTTTTTATTTTGTGAGTTTGATTTCTACTTGTTCCAATTGAGGCAGTTTCTTTTTTTTTTTTTTTTGGTCCTGAACTGTTTTCTTGTCGTCGGATGAGACGACCTGTCAAGCTGTGGGAATATATGAGGAATTTTTTGCTCTGATACACAAAAATTGCATCGTGAAACTTATGGACTTCTTTCCACAAATGAGACATATCTATACAAGGATGTCATCTTTCTTTATTAAAACATTAAAAATGGGTAGTAACGTACATATATAACTTGCATATAAATTATTGAATGGAGTGTATCTGTCACGTAATAGTTGACTTGATACGACATGCGTAGGTCGTTTGTATGTCCCTTTACAAGTTTTTAGGGGATACAGAGAAGAGTTGTTGGATTTTTTTTATTTGCACTTGCGAGATGAAGGACTAAATTTACAAGTTTTATTTGTAGGAATTATTTTATAGTAATTATTCTTCGATACTTCTACTCATTTTTTCCACAAAGGAAACACTACGAATTTAATACAAAGAAAATGTAAATAAATACCAAGAGTTCCTATTTGGAGTGTCGAATTATTGACTCTTTATAATGATATGATAATTAAGGTTAATTTTATAAGGAAACATTTTTTGTTGAGAACTAATTTGATATTCAACTAAAAAATAATTATGTGCATTCACCGGATCGTGGACATGACAAGCGATGTACATGCACTATTATAGGATATCCAAGGAAGGCACATGGAAGAGAGCGAGCGTCAAATAAGGTCGAATATGTGGGTAAGCCGCACAACCAAACACTTTCATGAATTTGTAGTCTGCTTTCATGTGGAAAAGACATTGGAATGATGATTGCATGTGGAGTGTTGGTGTAGTCAGATGATTTATAAGGTAAGCAGACATGTCAACAGCAAATTGCCATAATCGCCAAGGGAGATGTTCATGAACTAATAGCATATAAGAGATGTCTCAACGATATGTCAAATTTTCTTTTTAATTGTACCATTTTGCTCATGAGCGTGGGCACATGACAAACGATGTTAAATTCCATGCTGCTGGAGGTAGTGGGAGAGAGATGAGAACTCACCTCCACGATCAATATGCAAACAACATAATTTTTGGTCAAATTGTCGCTCAACAACACAATGAAATGCTGGAAAATATTTTATTACATCAAAATTATGGAATAATGAAAAAATCCAGGCAAGAATGATCATGAACAATAAGTAAAAAATAACGGTGACCATCTGTCGACGCATGAGGAGCAGGACCTAGACGTCGGCATATACAAGTTGTAGGGGTGTTGAGCTGCGATTATTTGTGCTTGGTAGATGTTGTATGCAAGATTTTCCTTGGAGGCATGTTGGACACGAGAAAGTGCAATGTTGGTTGTCGGTGAAGATGTGGGTTGAATGGAGAATGTACTGGAGTAAGCATTTATAAGGATGGTTGAGACGAGCATGCCAGTTGGTGGTTGCAATGGAGTTGACAAGTGTTGATGGTGACGTTAATTGAATGCCTGAAAGATGGTATAAACCATCTTTAGTTTGTCGTGGACAAAAAAATGGTTAGAGTGAAACACAAAAGCACAATCATTGTCTTATGCAAACTTACGAACTGATAATAAGGACTTTGTAATGTTAGGAACATGGTATATATTGTGAAGCTTAAGAGGTTTGCAGGAAGAAGAAATGAGAGATTTTCCAACATGTTTAATCTTGAGATAATTACCATTTTCTGACTTGAACTTGATCAGGATAAGTATAGGACTCATCAACTTGGAAGGACTTGAGGTCTGGGGTTTGTATGGTGAGTGGCACTGATGTCTGATAACCAATCAATGTAATTTTCATGTTGGGAGGCGGTTGATGAAGATTTAATAGGTTGTTGAGTCGTCTGATATACTTGAGGTTGTTGAGTTAAAGAGTGACGGAATCTACATCGATATGATGAGTGTCCCTAATTGCCGCAAACAAGACACAATGATGGGCCCCAAGACGTCCTCCACATTTTTCACGACATCTGCCACAATTGTGATTGTTGGACAGAGTTGTTGTTGTATAGTTGGCCGCTGAAGAGATTGCTTCAGTTGAATGACTATTTTGAAGCCGGATTTCATGGCTTGCTAATATGCTCCACAATTTTGGGAAGGACGACGGTGTTACTTTTGCAGCTAAAGTGGCAATGATAGGGTTGTAATCTGGATGCAGGTTGTTAAAGGCAACTGCATTAAAGTTGGATGATGATAGGGGTCGGCTTGCTGCTGCCAATTTGTCGAAAATGTACTTCGCTTGCCGCAGGTAGGTTGAGGGGAACAATCACCTTGTTGAGTGTCTGAAGCTGCAAGAGCCATGTTTCTATAGGCGTACCAAAGGCTTGTTTGAGTGAGAGCCACACTTCATTGGTCATTGGTAATCAGACAACGATATGCAGTACTTCGTCTAATAGAGAAGAAAGGAGTCAATTGAGAAGCAGTTGGTCATGGCAACGCATTCGAGGAACATAGGTGACGTTGAGACTCCAGCTGCTGGAGAGGATGGTCTTCGCAAAGATCTATCTATATAACTCTCAAGGTCATAGCTATTGATGAGTGGTCGAATTTGGGTTGTCCACAATAGGTAGTTGGATGACATGAGTTTGAGAGATAAATAATGATGAGCTTGATGAAAGGCTAGGAGTGTTGATGTTATATGTGGCGAGGGAGGCGGATGAAGTAGAGGATGCATTTGAGGTTGCCATGGTTACTGGGATAATGTGAGGGAGGCTCTGATACCAACTTAAAACATCATAACTTTTGTGTGTTTTATACATGGCTTTATATAGTGCAAGCAGTTACAAGTAGAAACTAGTAATATGGCTATAGACATGGGTTTATGTGGAGGCGTTAGTACGTGATGTGGAACTGTGGAAGCCCTTGGATCTGAGGATGTGCTCTGTATATGAGGAGCTGAAGACTCATTCTGTAGAGGATGTGTTCTCATAGGTTCAACCCAATGAAACTGAATCAATTGAATCAACTCAATTATTATTAGGTTTATTTTGAGTCTCTAGTCGAGTTAGACCCGATCCGACTCGATCAAAACTCAATACTTAGGAGATCGGGTGCGATTTTAAATTTCTAACATGAATTAATCTGATGACCTGAAATATTTTTTGTGTGATTGAACTTAATCGATCCATTGTTTTTTTGGTTTTTTGATGAAAATATTTATATGTTCAACCCAAATTTTGGAGAGAAATAAAATAATTAAGTAGTAGAAATATTTGGCATCATATGTATAATTTGATATTTCATTTTTAGTTAAGATCTTTTCTTTTGATAATTTTTATTTTGAAAGATGAAGAAAGTGATTTAATAATGGAAATACCTTATATTTGATCGGTATTTAATTATTTGCATTTAGTGTTGTGCCAACATAATACTAATTCAAAAGTACATATATGTAAGAGGAAAATTTTGTTAAACAAGTGATTCAAATATTCAAACTGGTTGGGGGTCGGTTCAGATTCAATGACTAAATTGAGTATAATCACGATTCGATTAACTTTTATTCCTACGCGTAAATACCTCTAATCCTATTTCAAGTCAAGAGATAGATAAATAGACTTCCAGCAACTAGAGCAATTAGAAAGAGATTCTTTAACCAGAAAAAATTCAGTTCAGATGTAGGATACCTATCCAGAAGTTTTCGCAACTCAATCATGTATGATGGAATCATCAAAGATTCGATCTTTTCTAACTCTGTCTGTAACTCACTAGAGACTCGGAAAACAAAGAGAAGATGTATACGAATGAGATATCCAGCAACAAGAAGAAGGAAAAGGATTGAATAGAGGAACTGCTCACATGGTGGTCATTATAGCGGTTCCTTCTGAANCACTAGAGACTCGGAAAACAAAGAGAAGATGTATACGAATGAGATATCCAGCAACAAGAAGAAGGAAAAGGATTGAATAGAGGAACTGCTCACATGGTGGTCATTATAGCGGTTCCTTCTGAACCTTAAAACATCCTTTGATGAATGGTATTTAGGATGAATGATTGGATGGTGTTGATAGAGCAACATGGGAGACTTATTTTTAAGCCGAGGGAGGGTGCATTTGGCAACTACTATATTCTTTCATCTTTTCTCACGTCACATCCAACCAAAACCAATTCACCTAACGTTTCTCAAAGGATTTTCCACTCCAGCTGTAGCTTTCATGCTCTGTGCAGCATGCAGAACCCGTTCTCAGCTCATCCCGAAGCCATGGTTGGTGATAACCAAAATTCTAAGTCAACTTCCGTTGGCACCCAGATTGAGAGACTGAGAGTTAGTAGTCTCGAGTTTGAGTTCCGAAGTCGATCAGATAAATATCATTTTTGCTCTTTATTTTGAATATCAGATTAGTTAGATGCTAATAGTTTTGAACATCGATGGATAGTAACCGAAAAAAAAAATCTAAGTCAACTTCTCTAAGTCATTGTGTTTTTCTTCTTCTTCCCCCTCCTTGTACCAAGCTCCTCCTCCTCCATCCTTCTTCCTTCCAATTAGCACCACTAGAATACACAACTACAAACTCACTCGGGAAATTAAGCCCTTGGACATGACCTCGAATCATGCCAGAGGATCATCCCCTTCTCCCCCACGTCGGACGGTATGCTGCTTCGGATGTGATATGGGAAAATCATCAAGGAAGAAGGGAAAAAACACGAACCTAGAAAGAAGCTGGGAGAGCAACGAAGACATTCTTACTGATACAAGTACGTTCTCCTTGGAAGCACAGCAGAGGAACCTGAAGAAAGCAGTGGAGGAGGAGGAGAAGGCGACGAGGGAAGCAGAGAAGGTGGTTCAGTGGGTTAGACAGGCATCTGCAAGGATAAGTGTCTCTGCAATTGATGACTTGCAGAAAGAAGGTAAGTCATAAATGGTGATCAACTGACCTGAGATTATTATGCACACAGAAGGGTCAGGTTGGACAAAGTGTTCTCGCTGCGGGTAAGAACTGTGTGGTTGAACTAGAATAAGAAAGGCATGCAACAAACTCTTCTTCTATCCAGACCTACATTGTATAAACTCATGTTTCAATTATATGTATAAATGTATATTGTTTTGTAATGAGTGCAAGAGAAACTACGTTTAGATCAGCAGTGTCAAGAAAGGTGATCCCTTAAAATGGACATGATCTTTACGCCTGTCCAAGAAGATTTAATGCCTTGCCAAACATTAAGAACAAAAAGATCTGTTATAAGCGACAATAGCGAAGGGGGATTTTGCCTTACCCAACAGGTAACTTCTTATAGATAGAACATAGTTGTTCCCTCGCTCCAAAAAAAAAAAATGGTGAAACAGTAACCCGTGTATGCATGCATATTTGTCATGTATCTTTATTACGCCCCAAAGTTCTTTGCTAGTACAAAGCTACATAATAAATCTTCAACTAATCAACTAAATCCTACAACTATTAGACGCACATCTAAAGTACATGTGAAAAAAAATTAAGCATTATATCCATAAATTCTGATGAGAAACTGAACGGTGACATAAAGGCCAGCAATGAAGAAAACTATATATGATTAAAATCTCAATACGTCACTCCTTCTCAAGTGATTTCAACAAAAAGAACTATTAGAAGAGCTTGTTCTCTCTTTTTTGGGATCTAAATAAGAGCATGTTCTTCTGCTAGATAAATTGGTACCAACAGATGTGGCTGAGGTTTGCCACGCAATATGACAACATAAGATACGTAGAGTTAGTTTTTATATAGATAAATTACATGTATTTTAGCCAGTTCGAACTTTGATGAACTAATTTTAACCAGGAATTATACAAGCATCATAACCAATCCTCACTAAAACATCAGCAGAATAATACTTTTGTCCATATTTCTTCATTGAATTCCAAGACCATCCAGACTCATGAAAAAGTAAGGAACAAAGTCGTGGGTTAGGCCCTTTATAAGTGATACAAACCTAAATGGGAGCTAAAATTATTAGGTGCAAAAAAGAGGGGGGAAAAAGGAGGAGATTAAGCAAATAAAAGTAATGCTGGAACTATAAATGTAGTCTCAACAGAAAGAAAGGCTTTGGCCCTTTACGCAGCACCCTTGAAAACATACCTTGATTGAGAACACCCTTATAGCCACATTGCACCTGATGGTACTCCCTCATTCTGTATAGAATAGGATAAGCTCCACTTTGGCACAAGGATTTTACATTAGAATCTTAGATAACACAGGTGTGCCATCAGTAGTAGGTGCATCATTATCCAAAAATCAACTCCTTTAAGCACCTCAAAGGTGAGCTGTACCCATAAGCTATAGAATCTCGCCAAAATGCCATTCCTGGTTAAAGAAGAAACATTAATATCACAGCTTACGTACCAAACAAAAATACATACAAGTGGAGGATGAACCTATCCATAGGAAATAGCCGATGGTCGCTGCCAAGAAAAACTCCCTGCTGATCACATTGAAACTAAAAAAATGCAGAAAACACAATTATTGTGAAGAACAAAAAAAATATCTTGATGTTTCAAATATTACAAAGAACAAAGAGATTACCAATACATGCAGAACAAATTTCCTCCGCCCTGAAGAAAAGATCCCCAAGTGGAACCAGTAAACCTATCCAAAACTATTGCGTAATTAACAGAAAACAAATCTTAAAAGATTCAATTACATTATAAAGTAACATGTAAAGTGAACAAAAAGAAATTAGATGTGTGTTGGCAGAGGGACGGACCCAGAAAATATTCAGGGCCCAAATTATATGGGACCATCAGTCTGTGTTGGGTTCTAGGAAATTACATGCTATAGAATTGCCTAATGCCAGTACGTGCTTTCTTATCCTTCAATTTAGCTATATATTTGCATAGTACACTTTCTATCATTTATTTTACAGAAGTATATTTTCTATATATTTGCTTTTGATTTCTTCCTTCAGTTTTCTCTTCTATATTTACAAATTAAAAGCATTTCTCATCACTATTTTTCTAAAATGATCAACAATCTTGTTCATGCCACTTTATTTTCCACATGTACTCAAGGCCATAAATATCAATATCAAGGTAAAGTCACTTAACAAACATCAATATCAATGCACCTTCCAACTTCATATGGTACTCCTTTGCCCATGTTTTTTATCAAAGGATTGTGGTAACTGATTAAGACTACATGAAACAAGGGCTTTGTAGGCGGAGAATATGATGACATGAATGAAAACTGCATAAAGAAGGGCTATCGCTATCACACAAACTTTCATATCAAGTCAAATTTTGGAAATCCAAATATCCAGTTAAAGTTTCATGAGTTCAATCGAATGCACGACCATGCATCAAGTACTTATAATTGAAAACAAGGTTATCAAAATCTCAATCTTTTATGATCTTGTCATATTTATTTCTCTAAAGTTTTGACCATCTAGTTCATAGGATCTTTACTAAGAATTTTCACAAAATCTCACAATTCTTATTCGATTGTCAATCTTACAACCATCCTCCTCAGTAAAATCTCGATCTTAACAACCTTATTGAAATAGACAAGATGATATCATCATATTAATGGGTATATAACTATTAAACAGGAAGATAGATCCCGTAAGGATTGCAAAAATGATGTTGTAGTATTTGTGCTACATATATAATTTCTAGTTATGTTTTCTTTGTAAATGTGAAGATGAAAATATTGTATTTCATATGTATGAAAAAGCATCCTTCTAGTCACTAGTTTTAGGAAGATTTGCGACACCCAAACATCAGTTCAATGTCATATCTTTATCACATCTCCATGGCATTCAAATTAATAATTTGCATTGTTTCTCCCAAAGAAAAAAAAGGCAATTTGCATTGCTAGACAAAATTGAAAGACATACCACATAAGATCACGAATAAACAAAGCACGAGGAATCATAAGACCATTTCCAATCATCGCAAGCAGCATTGAGAAGGCTGATAAACCTCTAATGTTATCAGGACAGAGATAATTTGTCCACTGCAAATCAGAATAATCTGCTGTAAGTTAAATGACCAAGAGTTTTTCCACTAAACCAACATCATCTTAACCCCTTGCTATGAGGAGTTGGATGATGGATATTGAATATGTCAAGGAGCAAAAATCTAACTACAGAAGGTACCATCTGAGCAACGGGCATCCACATGAAAAGCAAAGTGGCTGTCCAACCAGATATCGATCCTATGAACTTCACTCCTTTCTCTGAAAGCTTGCCGCTTCGCGCCTAATTACGTACCAGCTTTGCAATTTATAAGTGAGATGAGAAAGGAAGGAGAAGGAGAAAATGCACAACTCACCATGGCAACAGCCCCAAGTGCCAATGCAAATGATATTGATCCCGGCAGAATGCTGTTGGGGATGAACGGAACGAACGTGGACCACATGACCTGCAGTTACCATCCCACACACACAGAGAGAAGTAGTAGAATTTCCCATCAAAGTACCAAACACTCGGAGCTCCTAATTCGAATAGGAGACTCGTATAGGTAGTTCAGGTAATTAACCTGGGGGAGAACGGAGAGGCCGCCGACGGTAATGAAGTCTTCCCAAAGGAGCCAGATGCTGCCATGAAGCCAACCGAAGTAGTTCAAGAAGTTGATGACTAGTCCGGCGGCCACTACGGCGGTTGTGGCCAGGAATTGCGGCAGCGGCATGGCCCCGGCCATGGCAAGCTGAACGATGACCGCGTAGGTTGAAACGACGCCCGATGCCTGGACGACGACTGCTTCCGTCTCCCTCTTCTTGGCGAAGTAAGACAAGAGAGATAGGTTTCCGAGCAATCCCGTGAGCATCCCCTGTCACAATGACGATTCCAACCCGTCCATTCCATCCGATCCAATCCGATCGAATGCCGTGAACTGTCAAGAATCACAGGAAAAAAAATAAGAGGACGGGTTTAACACTTACAAGCCAGGGAACGGCGAACAGCGCGGCATTGTTTCCGGCGAGGAGGTTGCGGGCGTTCAGTACGATCTGTGGGAGCTGGAGGAGGAGGAAAGGGACGTTGGCGGCGCCGGCGAATTTGGCGGTCGTCGAGTCCCATTGATGGAACTCCAGACTCTGCTAAGCGGATGATCAGCGATTCATTCGACAAGGCGAAGAGAAAGGAAGATACGTTTTCTGAGTACCTTCTCGACGGGGCGGTCGACGGTGTCTCCGGAGGCGGCGGCGGCGGCGGCGAGGGAGGAGGAAGGCGCCGATCGGCGACGAAGGACGAGGGGAGCGAGGGAGACGAATCGGTCTGGGGACCGAGGGGTCGTGGAGAGGGGAATGAGAGGGA
>LTAE01003609.1:5278-29663 GCA_001647135.1 Pontederia paniculata
GATGATACAGTGATAACGACTTGAACATTGGCTACGGTTCTCCACCCGACGGCTACGGTCCTCCCAAGTGTTGACTACGGTCCGTAATGGTCTGGCAGAGCGTGACTACGGTTGTCCACTTGTTGGCTATGGTTCTTCAGGTGTGGCTACGGTCCGTAATGCACTGAAACTCCTGTTTCTCTTAGAACCTTCGGAATCCTGCGATAATTGTCTGATTTTGAATAGATAATAATTCTTCGAGGAATTGATATAAAATATGACTTGAATCATATGATAATGCTATGAAATAGGTGACTCAAGCTAACTATAGGTATGCATTTATCACACTTATCACACACTAGTGAACTCTAGAGTTGATTTTGCTTTAGGCGCTCAACGGGGTTCAACTAACCCTCTTTTCTCTTTGTGGGGGGTTAGACTAACCCTCTTTTTACTATGGGGTTTGACTAATCCTCTTGATCACTTAGGCGTAGATGTTTTATAGTCGTCACAAGTGGTATTATAAGTTGGGTGGTGACGCTGGTTGTGACGAAGATTGTGATTCAAAAATTGACTTTGGTTTCCACACATGGAGGGTTTTTCTCACTCATATTTTTACTCTTGATCTACCTTGGGGAAAGTAGGAGGATTGGACTGTTACCCGTATAGTCAAATTCAAAGATCTAAAGGCTGTTGTGGTAAGTATCAAATTTCTACGTGAAATTTGATCCAAAAATAAGGTGTTAGAAGTGTTTAAGTTTCATAAAGGGATGTTGGGTGATTTTACAAATGACGAGAATGTAGGTAGGTTATATATCTCTAATGCTCCCTAAACAATGCGGCAAGAAACAAAGCAAGAAACAAACAAGGGGAATTTGAAAGTGGCTAGAGAAGATACATGTCAAGAGTTAAGGGTTAGAGATAGCAATAGAAAGAAATCATTTTATAGCATTCATATCTCGAGGTTACATGTGTCGACTTTCACAGTCTTACCTTTGTGATTACAAAATTTGCCGAACCTAGAAAGTGAAATACCTTAAGAAAACAAAATATACAAAAGAGAACAAAAGAAAAAATTCCGAGAAAATCGAAAAACACAGCAAGATACACCATGGTAGTAAAAAGTGGAGAGAAGCGATATACCATGGTGCCCTACCACAAGCTTATCCAAAACACTGTCCTCAGTATTTGAACAAGTGGCAGGGCCGATCTCCTTCAGTTGGAGTCATCGTCTTCTTTTGCCGCAGGTGCTGCTTCCATCAGCTTCCTCAACTCGGTCACCTCTTGCTCGGTCTTGGCTTGTGACGCTTGGATCTTCGCGTTATGCACAATAAACGTGTGTACAAGGATAAGGAGCTCTCTGTCTTTAGTGGAAGATGTCGGGGCCGATGGCTGAGAACCTATGATGCTGGCAAGCTTCTTCTTTCACGGGTCTCGATGGTGACGTCGGTGGTAACGGGGTCGGCAGTAGTAGATGCCTTCCTCTTCTTCTTCTTTGGTACGTGCGTGGGCATCACAATGGCATCATCGTTCTCCATGTCCAACTAGATCAACCAGTTCTGCCCTTTCATGATACTTGTTTTTGTAGGGTAGGGGAGGAGGAACATGTTTTCAATGTGGTCGAGGCGGAGGTAGAGACCATTGTCCTTCTGGTAGAGAAACTTCATGTGGACGAGGTCCGGAATGTCGATGTAGTCGCTTCCCTTTGCCAGCCGGAGTCCCTCGAGGCTGAGTTCGATGCTTTTGGCGATGGGGGTGATGAGTCCGGTGATGCAGATGGCGCCGATGGTTTATCGAAGATAACTTGACTAGGTGGTCTAGAAGAAGGGTGCCAAGATTGATATGCACTCCTTTGATCATCCCTGACAGGTTGGGAGGCCAAGTGTTGTGTTGAATTCACGAAGAGTCAACATGCATCCGCGATTGTGGAGTCGAAAGTGGATGAAATCATCGCAGTCGGGTTGCTTCTCAACTCGCAGGGCACTCAAGAACTCGATGGCGAGTCGCAGATAGCTTGATCATTTGCTGAAGAAGAACTTGGTCGTGCCGATGCGGCTCGTACAGTACTCCACATCTTCCAGATACCCAGCTCGAATAACGTCATATCGTGGAGAAAATGGGTAGCCTAGAATTCCAAGTTCTCGATCTTCCGGAAGTGCTGCTCGTGCTTGGCGTTGAGGAGCACAACTTGACTTGGTAGAGCCATAATGGGAGAAGGAGTGGCTTTCCTTTCGTCCTCCGGAGTATGCGACGAAGATATAGTAGAGTCGGAAGATGTGGTAACGGGGGTGTAGACAAATGAGGGTGGTGATGGTGGCGGTGTTTTCTCTACGGGTGGTGAAGGTGTTGTGGCTGCTCTGAGGGTGGTGAAGGTTGTGGGGTCTTCTCTAGGGGTGGTGAATGCTTTGATGGCGGTATGGGTGGTGAAGGCTCTAATGTCTGTATGGGCGGAGGTGTATTGGTGAAGCGCGACTTGGTGGCGGCCTTGTTGAAGGGATTGGTGGTGAGAGGGCAAGGGCTAATGGTGATGGTGGTGGTCTTGGTGGTGATGGTACGGGTGAAGGGCTTGAAATGGAGGTGGAAGTGTCGGAGAGGGCGGACACGATGGTTGCGACGACTCCGGGGGCGTTCCGCGTTTGTAATCCAGCCTATGGAGAAGCTTCCTTCGTCTCCTCCTCTGGTGGTGATGAGTTAAGATCATAGGAGGGAGCTGGGAGCCGAGGTGATGGAATCTCCTTCTCTACCTCTAGTTGTGTTGTCGCCAGCAAAACTTCTACGGACGTGGTCGTCACCTGCGGCGGCTTGATGCTGGGCGGTGTCGGTTGTGATGACTCTCCCTTCTCTTGAGGCTTCATGGTCTTCGGCGCTCACAAGATGAGGGAGATGTTATCTTCCTCGATCTCTTCTTCTGTCCAGTCGATGGTGCAAGGTTTGTCGGTGACGGGACATGAGACGACCTTCTTTGTGATCTTCTTCCGCTTGTAATCCATCCCTTGTTTCTTCTTCTGGCTGCATGTGGACACCATCTTTCCAGGGAAGAACAAGTCATGAATGCTTAGAGGATGAACAAAATCGTGTGGCTCTTTTAACGGTGAAACAAGGAGCAAGGGCGAGGAGTTCAAGGTTCAAGTGGCAAGGTAAGGTGGGTTTAGGGTTTTACGTGGGGTGTTTATATAGGTGAAGTCGGTTGGAAAGGCGGTGATGAGGGCGGTTGGAATGAACGATGGTGATAATTTCGGTTGTGATGAACAGTTGTGATAACGACAGTTGTGATGGAAGACGGTGATGATGGTGTGAAAAGATCCATTTGATTGCATTGTTCTCTGTGCGGATGCGACGACTGTGATGATGGCTTGTGCAGGCGGATATGAAATTTGAACGTTGTCGAGTCCCAATATGATTTCAAATATGGGTTTTAGTTGGGTTGCAATGGCTGGATGAGTTGCTTCTGTCAACACGCCACCGCAAATTTGCTTTTCGGCGCAAGTGTTAGAATATCAGGTTATGAACGGACTCGATCGACTTATCAGACTGATCATAAGTCGTGCATCACTACCAGCTCTAACTGATTCATTACCTTTAGCCTATACAAAACACGAGCTCGAAAATTTTCATTAGTACTAAAATGACTTACGACTGCAAGCTTATGGATCCTATGCATCATAAATTTATCGCCTTTTCTGTGTGACACCTCAGAATTATGCCTCCAATCCTAAGGCTTGAAATAGGAAAAGAAAAAGGTAAAGTAAAACCCTGGGTTGCCTCCCAGTTAGCGCCCTAGTTATAGTCTTTGGCTGGACTTTGCTGAAGTCTTGGTCTAGTCAAGTTGTATCACAAGCGGATCGGCCAGGTGGTGACGTTCCACTAGTGATGTATTTTGTCTGTCTTCTCCTTCATGATATAGCTTAACCCTATGCCCGTTTACTGTGAATGTTCTCCCATGGGGAATGGCTAGCTCTAGGTTCCATAGCTGAATACCTTGGTCACCATGAATGGACCAGACCATCGGGTCTTAAGATTTTCCAAGAATAATTTGAAACGGAAGTTGAATAGGAGTACTTGATCTCCTTCTTTGAAATGCTTCTTGAGAATCTTCTTGTCGTGCCAAGCCTTGGTGCGCTCTTTGTAAATTCGCGAGTTCTCATAAGCATCAAGGCACAATTCTTCTAGCTCAGCAAGTTGTAACATCCTTGCTACTAACGCGATCTTCAGGTCTAGGTTAAGCTCTTTGATGGCCCAATATGCCTTATGCTGCAATTAAATAGGAAAGTGACAAGATTTCCCAATAGACCAGTCGATAAGGAGTTGTACCTAATGACGTTTTGTAGGTCGTGCGGTATGCCCATATTGCTTCATCAAGTCAGCTACTCTAATCTTTACGTGATTTTGTAACCACATTCTCCAAGATGGTCTTAATTTGTCGATTGGATACCTCGACTTGCCCACTCGTCTGTGGGTGATAAGGAGTTGCGACCTTGTGCAGGATGCCATACTTGTAGAATAAATTTTTGAGTTGCTTCTTCAAGAAGTACTTCCCTCCATCGCTGATGATGGATTAAGGAATTCCGAATCTGGGGAAGATCACTTTGTTGAAGAGCCTCTGCACAAATTTAGAGTCACAAGAATCAGTAGGAAGGGCTTCGACCCATTTAGAAACATAGTCGACGAAAATAAGGATATATTTGTATCGTCCTGAGTTGGGGAATGGACCCATGTTGTGGATCCCCCACACATCGAATAACTCCACTTCGAGAATGCCCTTGAGTGGCATCTCATGTCTTTTGGATATGTTGCCGCTCCTTTGACAGCTATCGCAAGAAGCAACATATTTGTAGACATCTCTGAATAGTGAAGGCCAATAGAAGCCTGCTTGAAGAATTTTTGCAGCTGTCCTTTGCGCGCCACCATGACAACCATAAAGGGATGAGTGGCAGTGCTTAATTATTTTGTGGGTGTCTTCTTCAGGGATACATCTTCGGAATAGACCGTCTGCACATTTCTTGAATAACATAGGATTGTCCCAATAGTAATGTCTGAGTTCAGAAAAGAAGTGTTTCCTTTGTTGATGACTCATCCCGGGTGGTAATACTCTAGCTGCTAAGAAATTAACGATGTCAGTAAACCATGGAAGATTTGGATTCAATAAAGAATATAAGTTCTTATCAGGAAAGTTGTCGCAAGTGGGTCATGATACCGCTTGTGACATCGCTTGTGATACGCTGGTGATGGCGGTTGTAATGGTAGTTGTGGTGCTACTGGTGACTCTGATCGTGACAGCGCTTCTGGTTAAAAACAAAGCTGGGATAAGTGATCAACAACAAATTTTCAAAACCACTTTTGTCTCTAATCTCCAAGTCAAATTCTTGAAGAAGTAGAATCCATCTGATGAGTTGTGTCTTTGCTTCTTTCTTCATCAACAAGTGTCAGACAACTTGATGATCGGTGTATATGCTAACTTTTGAGCCTAGTACGAAACTTGTCGATGGCGAACACTGCAACGAGTAGTTCTTTCTCGGTGGTGCTGTAGTTCATCTGAGCCGGATCTAAGGTCCGACTAGCATAATAGATCACATGGTGAGTTTTATCAACCTTCTGCCCCAGAACAGCTCCAACTGCAAAGTCGCTTGCATCGCACATGATCTCAAAGGGGAGAGACCAATCAGGTGCTTTGACAATCGGTGTGGTTGTAAGGGCAGTATTTATTTTCTCGAAAGCTTCTAAGCATGATTGATCAAAATGATACTCCACATCCTTTTGCAGTAATTGGGTTAGTGGCTTTGCAATCTTGCTGAAATCTTTTATGAGCATGCAGTAGAAACCCGCATATCCAAGGAAAGATCTCACTCCCTTGACATTTGTAGGTGGAGGAAGCTTCTCAATTACTTCCACCTTTGCCTTGTCAACTTCGATCCCATTCTCGGAGTAAATGTGTCTGAGAACCACACCTTCGCGTACCATGAAATGACACTTCTCCCAATTAAATACCAGATCCACTTGTTCACATCTCTGCAAAACTTTCTCAAGATTTGTTAGACAAGATGCAAAGGAGGATCCGTAGATCGAGAAATCGCCCAAGAATACCTCCATAATGTTTTCAATAAAATATGAGAAAATATACTTCATAGCACGTTGAAATGTGGCCGATGCATTGCACAAGCCAAATGACATCCTTCGATAGGCAAAGGTGCCATATGGACAGGTGACCATGGTTTTCTCTTGGTCATCAGGGTGAATGGGAATCTGTAGAAATCTAGAAAAGCCATCTATATAACAGAAATAATCATGCATGGATAATCTTTCTAACATCTTATCTATAAAGGGTAGTGGGAAGTGATCTTTCCGAGTAGCTTTGTTCAGCCTTCGGAAGTCAATTCACATCCTCCGGCCTGTGACAGTCCTGGAGGGGGTCAATTCTCCTTTTTCATTTGGCACCACAGTGATGCCTCCCTTTTTAGGGACAACTTCAACAATGACTCAGTTACTATTAGAAATGGGATAAATGACTCTCCTACATCTAGCAATTTAAGAACTTTAGATTTGACTACATCTTTCATGTTAGGATTCAACCTCGTTGGCCTTCAATGGAAGGTTTACAGGCTTCTTCCATGGGAATTTTGTGCATACAAATGGCAGGATTGATACCCCTGATGTTAGTCAGGGAGTATCCAATAGCTTTTCTATGGGACCTAGAACATCTAGCAATTGGCGTGTTTGATCAGGATCTAGAGCAGAACTAACAATAACAAGATAAGTAGACTTAGGGCCTAGGAATTCATACCTCAAGGTAGAAGGAAGAACCTTCAATTCTACCTTCGATGATTTTTTGTCGTCACGAGCAGGTAGTGACGCAAGTGGTAATGCTGCTGGTAACGCCGGTTGTGATACCACTGGTAACAACTTTTCAACTTTAAGTCCTTTAGAATCCTCCTTGTCATCTAAGATCTTCTGGTAAACTTTAACGTCTAGATCTTCATCTTCATGGTTGAGTAAGCAATTCAGCAAAGGATCAGTCGGATGCATTACGGCTGAAATTTCTTCAATAGGCTCTTGAACAACTTCAACGGAGAAATCAACTTCTCGTTCAAAATCAGAACATTTCAACACCTTATTCAGATCAACTCGACTTTGTCTTTGCCGATATTGAAGCATAACTTTCCATTCTTCACGTCGATGACATCTCCAGCGGTAGCAAGGAATGGACAACCTTGGATAAGTGACGTGATATTGTCTTCGTCCATATCCAAAACAACAAAGTCAACGGGAATATTGAATTTTCCGATGCGGATCAGCACATCTTCAAGGATATCCTCGGGACGTTTTATTGATCGATCAACCAACTTTAGAATCATGCTTGTAGGATTCATCTCGCAGGAGCTTAGCTTCTTAGATAAAGACAGTGGAATGACGCTGACGTTGGCTCCTAGATCACATAGTGCTCGGCTGACCTTAAGGCATCCGATCTCATAGGGAATGGAGAAACTCCCGGGGTCCTTCAACTTTGGTGGAAGTTGATTCAAAATGGCAGCGTTTGCTCCTTCAGCTAGGGCCACTTTCTCTTAGACATCAATCCATCTCTTCTTCAAAAGGATATCTTTCAGGAACTCTGCGTATGTCCGCATCTATTGGATCACCTCTACGAAAGGAATGTTCACATTAAGCTTTTTGAGAACTTCAAGGAACCTGGTGAATTGTTGATCCTTCTGAGCCTTTCATCAAGCGCTAAGGGAATGGTACTATTGGCTGATAATCAGTTGTGATAGTCACCTTGGGTTGATCTTTCGAGCATCATCACAAGCGGTATCACCAGTGGGTGGAGGTGATGGTTGTGCTACCAGTTGTGACGTCAGGTGGTGACAATCATCTTGATTTGGTAGAAATTCTCCGGTAGGTATTTCTTCAATATCCTCCTCTTCTTCATTAGGGTTGACTTCAGGTGCTGAAGAGGATGGTATTTGGCTCGATAGAATTGGTCCTCTTGGATCAAACTCCTTGCCGCTTCGAAGAACAACAACCTTGCATTGCTCTTTAGGGTTTGCTTCAGGTTGACCTGGCAAGACACCAGGTGTCTTGCTGAGGACTCAACTTGCTAGGCGATCTGAGTCTCTAACATATTGTTGTGTGTGGATAAGCCCTCAATCTTGGAGAATAGCTGCTGCATGGTCTCATTGTGTTGCTGAAGTGTTTGACTTTTTTGTTGCTAAAAGCTCATCAAGGAGGCCTGCTATTGCATCAAATTCTCCATCATCAGTTCGTGGTTAGACTTAGAAGAGGGTAGTGCAAGTTGGTTGTCAGTGTTTGGATTTTGTAGGGCAAGTGGGTTTGGAGCAGTTAATAATTTGAATTGGGTGTTTTGGAATTGGTTGTTCGATCTGAAGTTGGACTGCTGAGCTGGTGGTTGCTAGTAATGGTTGTTTCGATAGGAAAATTTTGGGTGATTTCGCCAACCAGGGTTATAGGTTTGAGAATAAGGGTTGTTTTGTGGTCTCTGATGGTTTTGTTGACCAAAGGGAATAACAACATTCAATTGTTGTTCTTCAGGGTCTTGGACATAGTAGGGGTGATGGTTGAAAGGAAGAGATTTGACATGCAGTAGCAAGATGGTCGGAACCGCCACAATTGTCACACCTCATTTCACCAGTGCCGACACAAGCAGCTTGTGACGCTTGGTGGAGATCAATGTTCAGGGTGATTTTCTCAAGTGATTTCTGTATGGCATCCTCCACCTTGTGTGTGATCTGGTCCCAGCCTCTAGTGTTGGAACACGTTTGAACTTCTTTGCCATTTTTTCGGTGTTGAGCAGCGCCCTGGTTGTTCTGTGCCATATCATTGATGATTTTGTAGGCGTCATTGACACTTTTATTGCCGAAAGAACCTCCAACAACTGCATCAAGAGACAATCTATTTTGGTACAGGAGTCCATTATAGAACGTCTGCGCTAGCATCCACTTCACGAAGTCATGATGAGGGAAACTCCTAAATAGAGCTTTGAAGCGCTCCCATGCCTCATAGAATCACTCGTTGTTTTTCTAGTAGAAGCTTGTGATCTGGTTCCTAAGGGGAATAGTTTTTTTCTCGGTGGGGAAGAATTCGTCCATGAATTGTATCATCAGTTGGTCCCAGGTAGCAATAGAATTGGCTTCTTTTGATCTCAACCATGCTTTAGCCCTGTCTTTCAAAGAAAATGGAAACAAAACGTAGCCTTGCGGCATCATTAGTAACTCCATTAATCTTAAAAGTATTCATGATCTCAAGAAAAAATTGTATATGCACAGTGTGATCTTCATTAGATCAGCCAACAAATTGATTTCTTTGGACAACCGTGACAAGAGCAGAATTCAGTGGAAAATAAAGGATTTGCATCAGGATTCGCAATACTGGGAGATAGGTCAATGTTACCAGGAGTAATAAATTCATTTAGTGGCATATTATCAGCAGCATTAGCGGCAATTTGGTCTGTCATTGGATCCAAATTATCAGTAATTGGATCTATGTCGAGTCTAGGCTCTAGTGTATGAGATCGAAAGTTTCTTTGTTGTCGCCTTCTTTGCCTAAAGGTCCTTTCAATCTCAGGATCGATCGGAACTAGTTCTTTAGATCTAAGAGTTTTGTGCATGCAACAATCAACAAGTCAAAAAAAACAAAAAAAATGATGATATAAACAATGGTCGTCAAAAGACTAGTTTAATCTAGAAAAGTGTTCCTAGAATTAGTTAGACACCGGTCCCCGACAATGGCGCCAAAAACTTGAAGCGCATCATGTAACAGGTCAGGTTGTATAGAAAAGATCCAGCTATGACACAAGTTGTGACAACTCTAAAGACACCCGATTGTTCACTACAAGGCAAGTTTTAAAATTTGTAAAACACCAAATTACACAACTATTGCTTCCGCAAGCGCATGGGTAGTTGTATCACTTTGAGGTCGATCCACAAGACTGGTCAACTAGGTTTCCCGAAAGATTCCTAACTCAACTGGACTAGACTAGGGAGAAAATGATTGTTTGTTGGAATTATTTTTAGGTTTTCTAAATGTTAGAAAGTAAACGAAGAAATATCAATGATAAAAGCATTTCCAAGGCAAGGTTCCACCTCAGGCTCATCTGTAATTGTCAAACATTAAAAACATATGAATTGATTCTATAAGGAGTTCAAGGAATAAAACCATGCAGCATTCCACTGCTCACGGATCTAATCCAAGAACTCACTATTCTAAGCCTTATATTGATCAAGGAAGTTATCCAGGGAAAAGATCCACTGTCATCACATGAATATCCCTTCAAATCATTTAAAAATAATATGCTCAAATCAATCTATTGAGTCGTCATAACCGGTCATCACAAGCTGTCATGTTTCCCTTTGTTACACCAGATTCCTCTACATGCAACCCTAGATGATCCCACCAAGGCTTGATCCAGGTGAGGATGTATAGACAAGGACTAGATTGATGTCGAACACAACATGTGGATCGTCACAATCAATCGTCACTAGCGAACACTCCTCTTCATGATAGATTCCTCAGTCACACGACCTTGGGCAATCCTGGTCAAGGGTAATCCCAATCAAAGAGTTGCTACCGAGACTATTGATGGCTATTAATCCTTCTCGAAAATGCACACCAATTGACCTTCTTGGCGTGAGACATATAAAAATAGGGAATAGTCACATTCGTTTGTCACAAGTGAGTTGTTCTTCAACAGTCATGACAGATTCCTCGGCCACACGACCCTGAATGATCCTAGTCAAGGCGTGGTCCAGTTGAAGAAGAACAAACAAAGACTTAGGTATATGACTACTTCAAAGATTTTCCAATCCTCAACAATTGTGACATATTCCTCAGTTACACAACTTCAAGTTTGACCTGAATGAAGAGAATTAGTAAATCAATAGTAATTCAAAAAAGTGTTGTTTCTCCACAGTTGTGACAGATTCCTCGGTTACACAACCTCGGGTGATCCTAATCAAGGCTTGACCCGAATGAAGAGAAACAACTTTGATAAAATAAAAAATATGCAAGTCTTTCAAAATCGACTTAGGATATAGTTAGTTAACTTTCGTTGCACTAACTTGAGAAAGATCAAGAATTCCACATGTAACTCTTTCTCGATTAAATCAAAATGCTAAATCGATTTCTAGGTTCATCACAACTTCATTACAAGCATCGTCACAAGTGCCATCACAAGCAGGGTTGTGACGTGCGACAATTTCCTGGTTGTGATAGATGCACAACTTCGAGCAATCCTTTCCAGGCTTGGCTTGTATGGGAAACCTACACTTGAGAGGATGATCATGCGAACAAATTTGTCACCTTAAATCATTCACAAGCATTAAGCACATGATAGTAAAGAACCAAACTTGCAATTAAATAAAAAGTCTAGAAATGATTCATAGATGAGATAACATATCAACTATAGAGTCTGTCTGGAGCTTCACAAAGCCCCAGAAATAAACTAAACTAGCCCCTAAGTCCCATGAGGGACACTAGGAACATCATTCTGAAAACTAGAAAGAAAAAAAAAGATTTGGAGGTGGCTTCTTCCTTGTTGTCACCAAGAATTTCCTCTGGCAAAACTCCCCTGTAGATGGTGTTGATCTTCTCTTTAAATAGATCCCTCAAATTGCCTCTTCATCGTGCCTTGATCAAGGGGGAATTCATCATCACCGTCGGATTGAAATCTTTGATAACTTCAGGTGGTTTGTTGTTACAACCGGTAGTTTGTTTCCTTATTTATCCGGGTTGTGTTAATATCCAATAACAGCTGGTGATTCCTTTTCTTATTTGCCCGGGCTGTTATAATATCCAATAATCTCTTTATTGTTCGGGTTTTTACTTTTAAATTTTGATCCCTTGAATTGTGGTTGCAAGCTGCCTTCTTCCCTTGATTTGTCCGCAAATTTGTTTTCATAATTGGGGCCGACTTGATTAGAAAACCTTCTTTTCCTCTTGATTGTAGGGGTTCCCTTCATCCATGTGATCAATTAAATTTGAATTTTAAGGGTTTGTTCCATATCTTGCCTACTCTGCATTATTAGCTCCAAAATTGCACAATAATCCCAATTTTATAATGAAATGCAATATTTCCTAAAAATGGGTTAGTCAAATATAGAAATATTGTAATTTAGTAAAAAGGTGGAAAGAAGGTCTCAAGTGGCATGCAAAACACGATAAAACGTGACATGAATGAGGGGCAAAAAGTGGTGTTTTTAACCACTCCGATGGATCCCTAGTGTGTAAATACATCATGGATAACCATGATGTTATCCCCGAGGTCCAATCTGTATTTTTCGACACATTCAACATTCAAGTAGGTGTTATTCCATATGAATATCCTTTGTTCTCCATTCTTCAATTCCTTGAAGTCAACCAGACCTCATTGGTTTTGCTATGTAGCGGATCGCACCAGAGTCGATCCACCATCCATCAACATCTATTTTCGTGGCATTGCACTCAACAATTTTAGCTAACTCGGGCTTGTTGGGGACTCTTTTCTATGGGGGCCCCCTATTCTGACCCAGATTCTTTCTTATAGGGAAGTTGACTTTGAGATGTCCAAAACTCTCACAATTGTAGTAGGGTCCTCTAGGTGTCTTTATGCGCCATTCAAAGTACTTCTTGTTGGGTCCAAGGTTCTTCCAGTGATGCACAATATTGATTTCTTCTTCTTAACCTCTTCGGCTTAAAATATTTTTACCTTCTTCTTATTCTTAACTATATTTTGCTCTATGACTAGTTGGGTTGGCAAACATGTAATCAACATAATTGTCTAATTAAGTTGCAGCATCGTGGCAACCATGTTGAATGATGATTAACAAGTTATTTAACATTATTGCCACATGCAAAGTTTCTGCTGGGACTATTTCTGTAACAGCTAAATCCTTAGCCATAACTATCATTTTATTCACATGATCTACTGCATTATCGATTTCCTTCATCTTGTTTGAGTTACAGTTATACAAAAGAAGATACAAATTAGTGTTCATTTTATCATCATATTTCTCTTAGAGTGCTTCCCATAGATCATACAATGACTTATGGTTCTCGACGACCCTTATAAGGCCATCCTCCATATGGATCAATATAAAGATTTTAACCTTGTTATCTTTCATCTCTCACTGCTTCTTTGTTTTCTTGTTGGCATCTTTTGTTCATCTATAACACTCTCAAGAAGCTTGGGGAGCAATGGAGTCAATATAATCATTCAGGTTCTCGTATATGAGTCCAAAGATAATTTTTTGGCTTCACATGTCATAGTTAATATTATTAAGACATTTCATCTTTGTCATCTCGGTTGTAATTGTTTCGGAAGACATTTTAAAGAAAAGTCTTAAATATCAAGTGTAGAAAGATTGAGAATATTTACGTTCTATTATTTTAGATATAAATGAACAATAATTACTTATAATATATATATATATATATATATATATATATATATTATATATAATTATAGATAGCACAAATTTAAGAAGTTTGTAATAGTTCAAAAGAGACATAGATTTATGTTAAATAAGGTCTAATTCTAGATCTTAAAAAAAAGAGTGAGATAATTACTTCAAAATTAGATTAAAAATGTTATTTACTTATTCGGCAAAAATATGTGTTGTTTTATTTGTAGCAAAAGATATCTTACTTTTCTATTTTGGGAACATGATAAAAAAGATAAAAATAATATGGATATCATTATCCAAAGTAACTTAAGTGTAGAAATGATCAACGGCTAAACCAAATATTTAAATAACGTTCACGCAAAAAAATAATGTTGCCTACACAAACAATAAACAACACAAAAAAGTAACAACAATGTAACTGAAACTTATGCTCATTTAATTATATATATACAAATTTATATACGTATATATATACGTAGTAAATTAACTTTTAAAAAAAACGTTGTTGTCAACCGTGTAGGAAAAGATATAACAACTGTTTGTATGTAATATTCAGTTTTGAAAAATATATAATACTAAAAAAATAATGTTTAAGCTGAATATTCAATGGCGTTTCCTACTATTAATGGCGTGATAGACAACTTATCCCAACAAAAAGTTAATAAATGTACTTCTAAGGCTATTGAGAGTATTCCTAATTTTACCAAAATAATGATCTTTGATTGACTCAAAAAGAATTTAAACAGCTGTAAACTAAAAATAATGTTTAAAAAAATTAACAAATGATAATAAGCGTATGCGCCATAAACAATGTTCCCTACGGACAAGATTATACAATAAAAAGAAAATGTACGTGAATCTTTAATTAGGGAATAATAAATTAATTAGATTCCTTAACTAAAAGAAATCTAAACAGAATTAATAACAAAAATGATTTAAGATAAAATCACACCTAGTAACTCAAAGTATAATTACTAAATTGAATATCAAGATTAATGAAGTAATAACTAAATGAGATAATTAACCAAGATAATTTTAGATGAGATCTCACGTCAAGTTAGCAATTTACGTGTAACACCCTCAAAAGACCATCCCGCCACTAGAAGAATACCCTTTTGAAGACGCTAAACATTTTTATTTGAGATTACATTTGACCAATTGATTTGTCAACATGACGAACAAAGTCATCGGGAAGTCAATATGCAGATTAAAATAAGAATAGAAGATATTAATAATCCATCATGATGATCAGTAGCCTTACTTTTTTCTCTTATTCTGTGTATCTAATTCAGAAATAACTAAAACATCAGTTGCATCACATGGTACACAATAATTTCAGAGTTCAATATGTCCATCACCATTAGTTTTTTACTTGATCATTATTTTTCAGTACCATTAGTGGCTGGAACATCAGTTACACCATGACATTTATGATGTACAATATCCAATATGCTTAAGTCCAGTTTCAACTTAGGAAATCATTATTCTTTTCTAATTATATTGTCTTAAGTGTATTAGACATTACAATCAGTAGTGAGTCTTTAATAGAACATAAAAGATTCAGGTTGCCCATGCGCATGCATGACTAGTTAGGCCATGAAGTAGTAAGTAGTTTCAGTAATCAGTTGGGACAAGTTTCGCGATCAGGAAAAAATCCTAAAGTTAGGAATAAATTGCAGTTGAGATAAATCTCTTATAGTCGGGATAAATTTCGCAGTTAGCGGGGGCCTCCTTTTCACACGATAAATTCAATCACAAAACATTAATAATTTTTAAGTCTTATTATTAGTTGAGGAGGACACTCACTTCTATATTGTCTTCCAAAGATTTTAAGATATCACAATAACTCAAGAAATCAATCATTAAGGTTTAACAATCATTACAATACACATTCACTTATTCAACATCATTTATCAAGCAGAACACGACCCTCGTCAGATACCGACATGACTGGCTTTGGGTTTATCAGACGATATTCAAGTCATCAAAGATCTAGGGCGACACGATTTGCATCGAGTATTTACATGGTCTATTTTGCTTATGCATCTATTTTTGAGGTGAAACACTCTGCATCCAATATCATTTTATTAGATAACATGGCTCGTGTTTGGATTCAACACGATTTGTGCTAGGGTTAGGGTTTTTATCAGCGCAATCTTCGATCCAAGGAACACCAGCTTGTCAAGGTGTGACACGGCTCGTGTTCCGTCTCTGATGCGATTCAAGGAGCACGACATGCGTCCCATGATGACGTGATCTGCGTCTGGTCATTTGTTGTAGTCAGTCCATTTTTATCATCATCGTTCGCGGAACGTGGTGCATCTGCTATTGTAGTTGTTCGAGGGATACAATCCACATCGCATGACAATGTGATCCATGTTATGTCGCTTTTGCATTGTCCGGCGAACGCGTTCCGCTTTCCTGCCGTGTTATCTGATGGACGCGGACCATGGTGGTTTGGTACACAGACCGTTCCCTTCGTCCGGCGAGAACTCGAACCGCGTATGGGCGACGAGGTCAACGTTGTGTGATGAGTGTGTGTCGTGTCTGTTAGGACAGGGTCTGTGTTCAGCTCTCTGATCATTCCTGCAATTGCTTCAACTTCGTCCGTCTCAAAAGTAGTCCAATCATATTATTTTTAACAATATAGTATAGGAATTATAATTTTAATGATGAATAGCATCGCTATCCATCTCTCTTATTTTAATAATACCTGCATGCAATCCCCTACGATTGTTCCTCTATTTACATACTTAATTGTCGTTAGCTTATCTTCCTCGTTCCTCTCCTATGGTATGCCTTCCTCCCCTTCTAGTTCTTAGTGTGTGTGTGTGTGTGTGTGTGTGTGTGAGAAGTGAGAGAGAGAGAGAGAGAGAGAGAGAGAGAGAGAGAGAGAGAGAGAGAGAGACTTTCTGGTGCTTGGAGGGAGAAATAATTAGGGTTTCTCTTCTCTAATCCTCTTTTTATAAGTGTAATCCAAGTTTAGATCAACCCAAACTCCATTTTCTTCACTTTATCCCCGAATCAAGTTCATACAATATTATTATTTATCTCCAAGTCGGATTTGAAATTTGAAGAGCATAACACAACCAACATTAACACGAACCATGTGAGGTTTTGAGAGTAACACGACTTGTGTCCAAGTTGGACAAGGTCCGTGTTGAGCTTTATTTTCGTTCCAGTTCTGGTCTTCGTGAGTTGCGTGCAACATTGTCGATATCCTGATTGGACACGACCTGTGTTGGACCTTTAACTGATTATTTTATTCTCTTGAAAGTGTTGGGTGTTATAGTATGTGTAAAAGATAATTAAAAATCTGGTTTTGGAGATTGTCTAAATAGATAATATATATGTGAGATCTACTACTAAATTAATTTAACACAAAAAAACCAAAAAGAATTGTTACCTAGACTATTTTAAGGTTATAAAAATATCCTCAAATTTAGTTAATATATATTAAATTTGGGTGAAATATAATAAGTTGATTGTTACAAAAAGAATATGCACCAATGATTAAAAATAGACGGCTAGGATCCAATACAAAAAAATGGTGTCCTTTCCTTTAGGATGCGTACTAGGATATAAGACCCATATAAGTTTAATCCACATAAATATCTCCTTTAACTTTTTATGAAATTATCACAGAAAATTCAACAAGATAACAATGTTCTATTTCATTTATATGTACTTATAGACTCAGTGATGTTGAATATAAAAGTAATAACTCATGAAATACTTAAGAAAATAAAAAAATTCCAATTTTAAATGAAATTGAACTTTAACAATTGAACCCATATAAATATCAAAAATTTATAACTTGTAAGGAGGTCTTAGAAAATTTAGAGATTTGCATATATCATATTTTATCTCAAAATCCTGACAGACTATGTCATGTACAATATAAAATTTATAGCTTTCTCTTTACATGGCATATGAATGTAATTCTAATTGTATCTGAAAGGAGAGTTACAATAGTTTGTGGCATAAAAATATTTTTCTCTCATTCTAAGTATCATATTTATTCTAGAATTTACAATTCAGACAAATGATTATACAAAACAAAAAGAGTGAGTCTTGGTCATTTACTCATAACTTCTAATATAAAATTATGATTAATTAATTTCAAAGCCTATGGAACGTAGACTTAAATGAGATACAACACAAAGAGTTTTATAATTCTTGGAGGAGCCGAAGGTAATAGTTAGTGTTTAGGAAGTTTCAACCCTTGATTTCATTTTGGTTAGAGTGTATTGTGCCCTTGAGCAAGTTGAGTTCTTTGTGCTCCATAAATAGTATAAATGGGTAGGACATGAGGTAAATCATAACTAAAATAAAAACTATATAATCGAAAATTGTAGCGACAATTGATAGAAAATGAGTTAACTACTTACCTTATGGTGAAAACCCTAAAAACTTCTCTTAGCTTGATGTTGGCTTGATTCATGTAGATGTTGTTGTCTTTCCCCTAAATTTTGTATGTGGGAGGTGCTAGGCAGATGAGTAGGTAGAAAAAAGTTGTAATTTTACTTCTTATCCACTTAACTTACCGACTTAAGGTTGACCTAAAATTGGAGTCATTTTTGGCATGAAGTTGATAGTATTTACATGTAAGTAAATGACTTGACCATTTCTTATATTCTTTTATTTATTTATTTACTTACGACATTACATGTAAATAAGAAACTACCTCCCATTTGGGTCCAAATAAAATATTTATAAAAATAAATTGCAAAGGAATCAAAGAATAAAATCGATAGTTTTACAGATCTTTTATTTTTGCACCTTCATTTAACCTAACTAAAGTTCCTCCTAAAATTTATTAAAAAAGTATATTTAGTATACTTTAACATATGGGAACAATTACTCATACTTTATTTTTCCAAATTCTGAACTGTTAAAAAATTATATTTTATGTACTTAGTTAGATTTCGCTAATTTTCAACATATGACCATTGAAACTAGAACATATTTTAATACATATATCATAATATATATTAACCACATAATACACAATTAACATTTATAATCTCATATGAATTAGATCATGGATATCACAATAATTTTCTAGTTCAACACTCTGATTCAATACAATTGTAACGCCCCCAAAAATTTAACTTTTTGGGTGACATTACTCATCATAACTTCATTGACTTGACTCTTGACTTTCTAGTCAATAACTAGGCCACATCAGCGGAAATTAAAACTTTACATAGCAGAAGATTAATCATATACATGAAGACTAAGGTCAAGTACTTTCTGTTACAACTCTATTAGTTATCATGTAGATAGACCTAGTCCAAACCATGTGCAATAATCTTGTGTTGTCATGAACATCATGGTCGTCCACGCCACCATCATTATTATCTAGCCCTGTATGCCTGCAGGACCTAGATGCAGGGGAGGAAAAACCCCCGTAAGCTTTCGCCCAATATGTAAGACTCATATATGGTGAAAATAAATAAAATATAATAAGTGCAAGAAAATGCTTTAAATAAACATTTACCCTTCCTGCAAAACATAAAAAAACATGTAAGCAAAATCAGCCATAGGCATGTATAATCAAACATCCAACATCTTGTTATTTCTTAGGCTTTAGAACCATCTTCGCCCTATATGACTTTCTTTTACTTTTCTTTGCTTTCTTTCTTACTTTCATCTTTCTTTAATGTTAACATCATCATCATCATCATATTGTGAAGAACTCTTTATTAGTTTAAGGAATCCTCATGTACTTTCATGCTACATGACATCAGTGGTTGTACATGACCACGAGCAGGTTTCGTTGCACAGGTATGGGAGAGGACCATGCAACTGGAACAGTGGTCACGCCATGATTTGGAGTCACGCGGCCCGGGGTTTTACTGTTTTGTCTGCAGCTACACCCCCTGTCCCCCTCATCATCCTCCTTTTTCTTCTGATTTTGCAATCAGTACATGGAGTCCCGACAATTACATCTTTTATCTTTCTTATATTTCCTTAACTTTTTATATCTTTCCTTTAGGCTTTTAATCGGCTTCTTTAAGCTTAGCAGCATCATCAATACATATATGCATATAGGAACAATCAATCAATCATCTTTTGGAAACGCCCCACGTCGGAAATAGACGCAGTTCGTTTCCAATCGGCGAGGAAAATGTGTTGTGTCAGGGAAAGACACAGTCCGTTTCCGATCGGTGAGGTAAACGGTTTGTGTCGGGGAAAGATGGTCCGTTTCCGGTTCTCTAAAAGCATATCTTCGAAGTTGTCCTTTAAGACACGGTTCGTGTCAGGGTGCGACACAGCCCGCGTCTGCCATCCCGCGTTCACTTTCTATTACAACTCTATTAATTATCATGTAGATAGACCTAGTCCAAACCATGTGCAATCATCTTGTGTTGTCATGAACATCATCGCCGTCCACGCCATCATCATTATTATCTAGCCCTGTATGCCTGCAAGACCCAAATGCAGGGGAGGAAAACCCTCCCGTAAGCTTTCGCCCAGTATTTAAGACTCATATAGGGTAAAAATAAATAAAATATAATGTGTAAGAAAATGCTTGAATAAACATTTACCTTGCCTGCAAAACATAAAAAGCATGTAAGCAAAATAAGTCATAGGCATGTATAATCAAACATCCAACATCTTATTATTTCTTAGGCTTTAGGACCATCTTCGTCCTATATGACTTTCTTTTACTTTTCTTTGCTTTCTTTCTTACTTTCATCTTTCTTTAATGTTAGCATCATAATCATCATCATCATATTGTGAAGAGCTCTTCATTAGTTTAAGGGATCCTCATGTACTTTCATGCTACATGGCATTAGTGGTTGTACAGGACCACGAGCAGGTTTCGTTGTACATGTATGGGAGAGGACCATGCAACTGTAACAGTGGTCACGCCTTGATTTAGAGTCATGCGACCCGGGGTTTCACTATTTTGCTTGCAGCTACACCCCTGTCCCCCTCATCATCCTCCTTTTTCTCCCGATTTTGCAATCAGTATATGGAGTCCCGCCAATTACATCTTTTATCTTTCTTAATCTTTCTTATCTTTCCTTAGCTTTTCATATCTTTCCTTTAGGCTTTTAATCGCTTCTTTAAGCTTAGCATCATCATAAATACATATATGCATAAAGGAACAATCAATCAATCATCTTTTGGAAATGCCCTGCGTCGGGAATAAACGCGGTTCGTTTCCAATCGGCGAGGAAAACGGGTTGTGTCGGGGAAAGACACAATCCGTTTCCAGTCGGCAAGGTAAACGATTTGTGTCGGGGAAAGACACGGTCCGTTTCTGGTTCTCTAAAAACATATCTTCGAAGTTGTCATTTAAGACACGGTCCACGTCAGGGTGCGACACGGTCCGCGTCTGCCATCCCGCGTTCTTCATGTGTGATCCGTTCTTGAACTCGATGTGGTGAAATCTTCATTCGTCTTTGTGTGGTCCATTTTGTTCTCCTTTGACACGGCCGGTTGTGATTATATTAAATCTATAGAGTTCGTCACGGTACAGTTCAATGGAACACGGTCCGATTTATGTCTTCTCGTTCTTATTGTCGAACACGGTTCGAGTCGGAGTAGAACACGACCCATTATAATGGCGCTAGGGTTCCGTCACGTCCACTACATAGCACGGCTTGTATCAGTGCACGGTGTGTTCTTTGCCCGGACACAGTCCCCATCATGGTTTGACATGACCCGTATTCGGCTAGGGTTTCGCATGACTCGTGATAAGTAGTTTTTATATAGATGATTTTTGTACTTAAACACTCCAATTTTCTATTCACTTTCATCTTGCATGCATATTTTCTTGTGTTTATCACTTCATTTTCCCAAATTATTTGTATAGTTCATATGTAGAGCTTTATACTAAAATTGTGCATGAATAGATACATTTTCAGCTCTTTTGTTCACATTCTGGTTTATCACCCATGTGCTGACCTAATCCCTATTATTGAACCATTCTATGATCATGTGAAGATATTTAATTAGTTTGCTGCAAAGTGTTGATGCATATAATGATGGTTGCTATTTTTACTCTAGTACAGGATCTGTTGGGAGCTGTCAGAGTGCTTTTTGACTTGTCAGAATTTCTGTTTTGACTCCATCTGCTTCTTTTTGGGTTGTTGTTGCATAGGCTGCCACCTGTCCAAGCCTCCCAATCTTTTTGAAACTGAATTATAAGATTCTTTGGATGAGACAAGTGACACAATCATAGAAGGAGGAGAAGTATTAGAAGGTTCCTAAAGAAGATATAAAAGGAAGAAAAGCTACTGTTGGGGGTTGTCTCCTCCTCCTCTCTCTCTCTCCCATTCTTCCTAGTTCTTATTTCGGAAGGCATTAGGGTTTGGAGAGCTGCACAAAGGAACCTAGGAGAAGAAGAAAAGCTGCTACTGAGAAGTTGTAGTTTGCTTCTATCTTTTTATCTTTCCTTCTGAGTCAATGTGTACAATGCAGAACAATATCTTGTTTGTAATGTTAACAAAGATGTGTAGCTAAACTCCTTTATCTTCTAGGGATGGTGTAATCTGAATGTAGTATGAAAACTTTGGAACCAGTTATTTCTAATGCAATATCAGTTTCATTTACATTGTTGTCAATCTGATTTGAGTTGTATTATAATGTTGGATGTTTAAGAGGTATAACTGAGAAGCTACCTTTTTATTTTGTGAATATGAGAGAATAGTAAAATGCATCCTATTCTATTTTGATTCAGATTTTATGTTATTCTGATATGTACAACTGGTTGTGTTATGTCTGAATTGAGTCATGTTGTAATGCTGGATGCTTAGGAAGTTAGCTGAGAAGTTACTTCTTTATCTTGTGAATCTGAGAGGATAACATGATGCATTATGTCCTATTCTGATTCAGACTTGTGTTGTTCTGATATCTGATTTTCATGACTGATTTCTTCAGCTGCTTTAGATGTAGTGGTATTTAAATGCTGAGCAATCTAGTCTCTTTTCTGCAGATTATTGTTTGAGAGAACAATAATCATAAACCATCTTTAGAAATCAAAGGTTGTATATCTTTTTGAGCTGTAATGAGATTTTTGATATGAGTTAATCTATTCATATTGAAACCGCATGGATGCTAAAGAGTTGATGTTTAGGATTTGAATTGAGAGATTGATTTTATATTTTTGCAACTCCAATTTACCCGAAAGGTTAAGATATGGTTGTCCATATAAATTTCAGTGAGTTGTTGATTTGGATTTAATCGATTTGTTGAGAAACTTCATCTTTGCTATCAAGACTTTGTGGAGACACATTGGATTGACTTATTATGTTTTGATTGAAACTGAATTCTCAATGGGACCAGATTTATTCCAGATTATTATTCAGATGAAACCAATCCCTAGGAGATTATTCCTTAACTGCATTTATCAATCTCATTCCTTTATTAGTTAATTTTAATTTTTGTCCTTAAACCAAAATATCAAAAACATTTTATCATTCATTTCTAAAATCATATTACTCTTATTACTGATACCCTTACTTTGCTACTTCCCTCTTAGTTTTTTGTTTGTCATTTAGTTTTAGTTTTCTATTTATAGTTAGCTTCTTTTCCTAGTTAGTAATTCCGTTAGATTAGTCCTCTAGTTTCAATTCATCGTGGATACGATATCCGAGGTTAGCTACTCGGCCTGTGCACTTGCAGAATTGAGGAAGCTAAGGGTTTAAAATTTGATGCACATCTCACATTTATACATATTCATATTACATCACCCACTCCATATCTACACACCTCCTATTCACAAGCTCATAGTACACATTCTTCACGTCAAGTTTTTGACGTTGTTGCCGAAAAATTGAGGCAATTAGGACTTATTTCTCAGAATTAGATAACTATTCTTTTTGTATACAATTTCTGTTTCTTTGTGCATATTTTAGATATCTAATTTCTTTTTATTAATTTTCTGTTAATTTTATTGTCTTAGGAATTTCTGTTTTGTAATTGTTCACAATTTTCTGATATAATTGCATATTCTGCCTAACCTCTAATCATTGTCCTGAGTTTCTATTTTTGGTCAGCAAGCTTATGCACATATTTGATAGCTTAGAAGATTTCTTATCTGAACCAGAAGCAAAAATCAGAAGAAATTCAGTAAAGAATGTATACAAAAGAAGGCAGAGAATCAATCAGACTTTTGAAATCAGATTTGAGACACCTACTGAAAACTACTGAAATGACAGCTCCTAGAACACTTAAAGATTCTTATGCGCCAAATGCTCAAGGAAGACCACCCCTAGGAACTGTTCCTGGTGCTACATTTGAGCTGAAGTCATCTTTAGTCACAATGGTTCAACAAAATCAGTTTGGAGGAAATGCAACAGAAGATCCAGCTCTTCACATAGACAATTTCAAGAAAATTTGTGGTACACTACACTACAATGGAGTATCAACTGAGGCCATCTACATGAAATTATTCCCTTTCTCACTTAGGGATAGAGCTAAATTATGGCTGATGTCACTGAGCCCTGAAGATATTGCTACATGGGATCAATTAGTACAAGCTTTCCTAGCTGAATACTACCCACCTAGTAAAACATCTCAAATGAGGATCAAAATTTTTGAATTTGATCAAAGAGATGTTGAATCCATATATGAAGCTTGACAAAGATTTCAAGGACTGTTGATGGCATGTCCTCACCATGGTTTTGAAAAATGGTAGCTAGTAAACTACTTTCATAAAGGTCTAAACTACCCTTATAAAGTAGCCTTAGACAATGCAGCTGGTGGAGTATTTGCATCTAAGAATATTGATGAAGCTTATCAGCTCATGGAAAATCTAGCTAAGAACCATCATTTCCTAACACATGATAGAGCAAGAAAGCCTACTCCTAAACAAGAAGTTCACAATCTAGATGCATTGTCTGCCAAGATGGAAGCTATGATGAAAATGATGGAAAAACTGAGTTTCACACCTCAAGTAAACACGGTTGCTAATCTTGAGATTAGGTGTGAAATCTGTGGAAATTCAGGACATCCAGCTGAAAGTTGCAACTTAATTATGCATACTCAAATTGAGCAACCAG
>LTAE01003610.1:0-36524 GCA_001647135.1 Pontederia paniculata
TCCTTTCTTCATCTCTGATCGACTGGTCTTCCATTGACTCCCATTGTCTTTCACTACCGATCGCCCTCTTTATATCTTGGGTCGACCGTCTGTGCCTCCTCCATATACATTCTACTCTGATACTGGTCGACATCTCCTTATCACTGGTCGACCGTATGTACTCCACTGATGCTCATATGACCTCCTCCTCATGATACTGGTCGACCGCTTATATCCTTAGGACGCTCACTGCACACTTATGGCACTTCATGATATATATCACGTATGCAGTGGTCGTTCATTCCTTCAGTTCAGGTCGACCGCTGTACTGAACATGTCTATATCCTGTTATAGAAATAAGCTCAAACAAGTTCATTAGTACACACTGAGTTCACTTACAAATTTGTGATCATTTAAAACATTCTCGGGATCCTAGATTCAACAATAATATATTCAAACCATGTATAAGCATATACAAACTTAATAAATTTAAAAAATAATTATATTTATTATAAAATAATATTGCATCTAAATTAATTTTGATGAGCTGAAAAAGAAATATGTTAATAATAAAATATTAATTAAAATAGATGAACTTGGAAACTACAATATAAATGAAAATAAACTAAAATAATTAATAAGTCTAATAAAAAATAAATCCATAACATTAAATAAAATTTTAAGATACGATTAAATTAAAAAATAATAAATTAAGTTAAATTGAAGCTTAAATCTAAAATATTATACTAGTAAACAAAATATCACTATTTGTAAGAAGGTACACGTAATAAAACATTTACTTTTAGTAATAAATAAAAATATACTTTTTAAATAAATCGATTACATCGTATTTCAAATTTGAACCAAATAAGTGAATTCAACTTCAAAAATTTATTTACATCTATCTAAACAATAGAAAATAAACTCCTATAAATATAAATGATTGATAAATTTTTATTTACAATCATTTATATTTCTGATTATCCTAATGTCAAATTGTGTCATATTTTTTTCTCCAGAATCTAAAAAATGAATCATCGTCTAAAGATATCTTAAATCGATTTATTCATTTCGGCGAAAGAAATAATGATTTCAACTCTAAAGACTTGTTCGAATTGTCGTATCAGAAGAAATAATGTGAAATATATATGAGTGAAATAAGTTAAATAATATTTGAATAAAAAATATTATAAAAGCCATAAGAGATAGGAAGAGCTGGGTCATTCATACTTCCAAACTATATCTCATATTATATCATTTTGTTTGGCTTCTCCATTAATTGATTTTAAAATGAAGTATTAAAAAATTAATTAAATACTAATAACATTATATATTGATAGTAATCAAATAATAATAAAAAATCCAATATAGCAAGCAATATCAATAAGACTATATCTTCACTTACAATAGTTGCCAGGAAAGTTAAACAATCTTTGTTCTATAAAAGCTTGATTACTTGGCCCCTTCCACCATAAAATTAATCTCGATAAAAAATGTTAAGATCATGCCAAAACAAAAAGCTCACGGACGAGACATTTGCCAAGCATTATATAATGTTTTATTTTTATTCTTGCGGCCATGTGTTTGATGGCTTGAGAAAGGCAAGTAAAGTGATGCTTTGCACGAGGCCTTAAAAGTTAGTGTTGTTGGTGCGCCTCCACCGCTTAAAGGCTTCAGTGAACAGCCACATGCAATGGCCGAGCCAGAATGTTAGTAAAAAAATTATTTGTTTATATAGTTATTCATATTATTTATAGTTAAATAAAATATAAGATTATTTTTAAAAGATAAAAGATAAATAAAAAATAGTGAAAAAAATAAAGTAAGCTAAAAAAATAAAAAGATAATAAATATCGAATGAGGATCTTTTAATTTTTATATCAAAATATTTTCATCTAGCTGATAAATAATTTATTAGTATAAAAGTTTAACCATGTTCAAAAAGTGTTGCGCACCCCCTTAAACTTCCTTCGCTCCGCCCTTGGTCGCATGCATTGGCTTTTCCTTTGCTTAATTACTATATATCTGCTTGGCATGTGATAACGTTTGAGCAGTACACATATCTTAAATATGTCCATCTTAATGCTCATTTAATTTACCGGTATTCAAATTTGCTTGGTTTCAAAGTTAGACAGTAAAAGATCAAATATTAATGAACGTGATCGAATATACTCAGGTGATACATATAATATCGAGGTTTGTATGTATGAAAATATTGTTCTTGCGATGTCAACATTTTCTTCTCCAGCAATTTCACTAAATTTATGAGATATACCAATTTCAGCAAATTAACCTTTTTAATATTTTTTAAAAGTTATCCGATAAAACTCTGCCTAATTAATATTATAAAACATAGTATTATTTTTGTATTTGGAATATCTTCTATAATATATAAATTTTCCAATTGATATAAAATCAACTAAATAATATAAGATACAAAAAATGATATTAAACAGAAAATTTACTATTCTTGTCAACATATAGAGTAAAATATTAGTTGGCCATTAATATAAAATTAATAAAAATGGGTTGAAAAGTCATTAACTCGACTCCTTGCATCTTCACCCATGGATGTGTAAGATGACCATTAGAACTAACTAAGTTGAAGACATTCTCTAGGATAGCCATCTAAGATCTATCATTATTTTGTAGTTAGTTCATGGTATGCAATTCATTTTTTTTTAAAGTCGACCAAGTTTGGAATTAAAAAGCACCTAACTAATTTAATTGAAAGTATACAATAGTAAATAATAATATATTATATTAACAATTGATTTAATTATATTTTTAAAATTTAAATTCGGGACTATTATTTTCAATTCCGTTCAATTTCTTTAAAGGCATGCAAATCCATCAGTTTGTAATATGCGAAAACAGATGCACGTCTCTCTCTGCCTCGCATTAAAAGACCGCAATTTTTGTTGAGCAAACGTTCGGCATCGGTAAAATGGTCACTTTCAAGAGTGTGCATGCGTTTGTCTCTATAAATGTACCATTAAAACTAGCTTCAATTCTTATCTGCCTTTGTGCACATTAGTTTATGAATCTTGCAACGGAAAGTTGGCATAATATACTTGCAACATGCAACATGCAACATTAAAGTACCAAATATCAATAAAAGGACAAGTGATAATTCAGCAACAAGAGGGGAAATGATATTGTGCACCCAACTTCATGTATCATGATGCCATGTAGCAAACATGTGATAGTGTGATTGCCAACTAAATCGCAATTAATTTGCTTCCCACTTTTTTTTGTATGACTAAACCTAAATTAGTTACAATACGAAGGGGAGGAATAAATAATTCTTTGGACATACATTCTCTTTTTATATTCATTGGAATTAGCATAGTTGACATTAGACATTCATTCATACATACATATAGGCCAAGGCACAATGGATCAATGCTCGAGAAAAAAAAGGGCGAAAAGATGTACCTCGAGTTGACGAAAGATCTAAGGGGAAGGATTTTGTTGTCATGCAATTGCAGCAAATTAGTTGTCCATTCTGAACTTTACATTCGAAATTAAACTATATATAATGTTCTTGCATGATTCTTTAATCGTATATACCAAAAAGTGGGCACTTGAGACCATGTGTTGGACATGCACTTTTATCGAACTCGTAACCCAAATGGATTTTTTTTTCTTTCGATCCAGGTTCAGATTCATGCTTTTAAAGCAACTTAATCAGCTTTGTGCAGATATGTTTATTGTTATTATGATATAATTAAGGTCAACGAAATTAATTACATATTATGTTTCAGGAGATGTCATTTTGGCATGATCCTCTCATTACAACGATATATTTTTATCTGGAGCTTGAAGTCATAAAGATATAATATTTTCACCTTCGCCAAATAAAGATTTATTAAAGAGAAAAGAGAACATATGTAAGTGATGATGCAACCCATTTGATTTGAATTAAATTTTTAGTTTTTTTTATTTTTTATCAGGGCTCATCAAAATAGAAAATAATCATTCAGATTAATATTAAAAATCCTACTTAACGAAATTGCTAGGTAAACACTGCAATCCATTTATTAAAACCATAATACATACTATTATGATTATTATTATTGGATAAACTTTAGATTTTGATGTCACCAGTCAATATGCGACATCTTTTAATAATAAAAGTTAGCTCACTTGATAAAAAATAAAAGTTAGCTCACTTGATAAAAGAAATACATTAAGAGTTGATAATTCATTTTCAACGAGCTTAAAAGGGATCTGGGAATTGCCCTCCGAAAACTCGGGGCCGCTCCTGAAATATAAACAGATTTTTTATTTTTATTTTATACTAGAATTTTTATATGAACTCTACCGAATTTGAGTTGTTTTACGTTTTATATCATATATTATTTTTTCTATTGAAGAAAAATCAACGCAGCCAAGTTAAAAGAGAATTTCGTTAATTTTTCGTGTTTCTCTTACGACATTAAACATTGAAATTGATACTATGCATTTTTTTATAGCCACTTAAAATTCTCGATATCCAAAATTATTAGCAAGTGAAGAACAAAAAATAATATTCATCTGATTAAATTAAAAATTCTAAAACTCGAACTCCAAAGTCGAAACTACTCTATCTCCCAACTCGGAATATTGTGCATATAATTCTTAAATATTCTACGCTTCGATTAAAGTAATCAGATATTAATAATCACCGTTGACTAAGCTGAAATTTTACTCTACAATTCTTGCATGTAAACGGGCACGCGTTACCTGATTCAATTGATTATCAAACTACTCTTTCAAACAGGAGAGATATATATTAGGATGTGGTCGGAGACGAATAAAAAGGACACAAGCTCTCTAAATATGGTGACCCCACAATGAGATGCCCCATCAATGCAGCACCATGCGAGAAGTCCAGTTCGGTGGAAGGGGCCAACGGGACAAACATTTTTCTGGTAGGATCAGAAGCACAAATCTGCGTAAAACAATTACTGAATTGGCGAATTCGGGCCACTGCAATCCAGTACCAAGTGAAAAAGGAGGGCATAAATGCTACCAGACACCAACCCGCTTTGCTTACAAGTAACCAGCTCGCTATGTCTCAGGATCTGCAACCCAGCTGTGGAGGCGTCGGCACAGGCACAGTCTCAGGCTCTTCGAAAAGAGCACGCACAGCATGCACAACGAGGCCAAGAGAAGCCATCAGATCAGAGCCAACGCGTGGGGGCCAACTTTGCATGAGATGCTGCCAATCCCCAGAGCACGTTCCATGGCTTGTTCTGGCATCCTTCACATGGCCCCCTCCACCCGTCCCAGGTTCCTTGATCCGTAGGGTAAACTCCCCCCTCCTGTTAGTAGCCTCCTGCCATGCTCAGATGCTCTCCTCCATCAGTACCTTTTTCTGACCATTGTACGTACTCAGGAATGCCTGTGAGATTAAACAATTTGGCAGGGGGAACAGGCACCGCAATGCATTGGGATCAGGGGGTTGTGGAGAGGGAGGATGGAAAGTGACTCGCCAACTCAGTGCCTAATATACAAACAAGTAATATGATGAGACCAACTCAAAGGGAGATGTGTCGCAGTAGAGACAAAGGCGAGGGAAAGAAGGCCATGCAGTCAAAGGAGTTGTGCTGTTACTTTCTAATGAGATCTTAAGAGCTGATATAAATGTCGACTCTGTTCTGGCATATGCTTTGCTGAAACAGAAGGTTTTGGGTGGGTGGAGATAGAGAGGGGGCTGGGCAATGGGGAAGGCAGGGAGATGGCTCAAAAGCTTGTTGACCGGCAAGAAGGAAGGCAGGAAGGAGAAAGCTGATGCCTTGTCTTCTCCATTGCCGATTCCGGCGCTGGCACCAAAGGAGAAGAAGAGATGGAGCTTTCGCAGGTCTGCCGGAGCAGGAAGAAGCTTGAATTCTTCGGACCTCACCATGAGTGCCCCCCTTCATGGCTTATCGGATCATGAGTCGGACCAGAAGAGGCACGTCATGGCTGTGGCGGTGGCCACAGCAGCAGCCGCGGATGCTGCAGTCGCTGCCGCACAAGCTGCAGCAGCTGTGATCCGTCTGACAGGTGCAGGCGCCAGCAGACAGGATGATGCTATTGAGGAAGCTTCTGCTGTAAAGATCCAGGCTGCTTTCAGGGGACATCTGGTGAGAGTTTTCATCTCTTTAATCTTTACCTTGCTCTGTTTAAGGAGTCCTGATCAAACATGACCATTCTGCCACCCAACAACTGCAAATTTGGTCCTTGCATGCAAAGTACACAGTGGCATTAGATCTTCTTAGAAAGATTAGAAAAGTGGGAAGACTAAAAACAGTATTTTGCTTTTTGCATCCAAAATCCAGGACAGCATAAACGTCCAACCATAAAATTATGAAGGGTCCTTTTTCGCTTCTGTGATCTCTACTCTTTTATGCCATTTACATTTCCTATCAATACCTACATTAACATTTTACATATAGTTCTTAATGCATCAAAATGGGATTAGTTGATGAGGATGAGAGACAGGAAATATTAGACTCATGTATACAAACTGCTAGTAGATTGCAAGAAATCGGTCATAAAAAAAGGTTGCCAGAAAATACATACAGGCGTACGTGCATAGGAGCAATTGAAGATACCATTAGCAAATATGATTCAATATAGAAGAGCTGATGTAGTATTCTACAGGCAAGGAAGGCTCTACGTGCACTGAAAGGCCTAGTTAAACTGCAAGCACTAGTGAGAGGTCACCTGGTGAGAAAGCAAGCTGCTGCGACCCTACGATCCATGCAGGCTCTGTTGACAGCTCAAGCCCGAGTTCGTGCACAGAGGCTCCGCATGGTTGAGGAGTCGCAGGTCACCCCACAGAGGCAATCCATCCAAAGGAGATCACCACAGCATCCTCGATCCCGGCAATCGTATTCTTATGTAAGTCCACTTGATATGAAATTTATAAACTCAAATTTTAACTGAGCTGTCAAAAGAATGTCCAGACCGGCCACTCATAGGAGAAAAACTGACTTGTTCATGTAGGAGATGGAAAAAAGAGCAGAAGAGAACATCAAGATAGTGGAAATGGATCATGGTGGACAACGAAGCGGCACAAAGAGCAGAAACAGTTATTCCATCATGCAATCAGAAGCAAACGATCTGAGATCGGGTGAATATCGCGGTCATCACCATTCAAATTCAAGATCAGAGCAGTTTCCACAGTCCTCGCCCGCCCCATCAGCCTTAACTGAACTGAGCCCAAGAGCTGACAGTGGACACTTCGAGGACTTCTCGTTCCCAACAGCACAAAGCAGCCCTTATTATCTCTCAGCAGTAGCTTCAGTACATGATCCAGTAGAGTCTTCTTTGGACTACCCATTCTTTCCCAATTACATGGCCAACACTGAATCCTCCAGAGCGAAGGCAAGGTCACAAAGTGCGCCAAGGCAAAGAGTTGACACATATGAAAGACAAGCAAGCAGGTGGAGGCCACCAGTGGAAGGAAGGACCATCCAAAGAAGTGTTAAAATGCAACGATCATCTTCCCATGTAGGCTTGACTGCTAATGGTTGGTCTATCAAGCTTGACAGGTCCAGTGTGTCCCTCAAAGATAGCGAATGTGGTTCAACAAGCACCATGCTTACCAATACCAATTATTGTAGATCTCTGGTATGAACTAAGGTAAGAAATATAACAGAAATCTTGTTGCTTCGAATTTATTAAGTAAAAGAAAAACAACATTCAAATCAAAATTCTCATCAGATTTAAATATCTTACATACTCAGGTTGACAAAAGGCGCTGACTCTTACCGCACAGTTCAACTCATCTAAAGCAACATTGACATATGCATTGCACCAGAGCAAGTCTTCTGTCTTTAATCTGTACAAGAACTCTTCAACTCAACAAGGCAATTGAGGTGTTCAAACAACATGATTTTAGTAAGGGCTGTTTTGACTTCAATTGTAGCGTCAGCCTTATTTGCTACTCAATGTCATTGAGGATTGTCCCATTCAAAGATATGCTAATTGTCGACGAGTAACTTGAAACATATTTATGACCTTTAATGGAATAATGAACTCACCTTCTGATTGATTAAAAATAACACAAAAAGGCAAAAGAACTTCTACCTTAAAGACTGCGTTCCACTGCCGCCATAATACTGTTTCGTCGTTTCACGTGAAAATTCTGCAAATGTCATTCCCTCTCTAAAACGCTTAAACAGGGGTGGAATTTTTCCTAATACTTCTTGTAATAAGACATTATAATACTGAGAATCATCCTGGTTAGATTTCAATCCAGTGTTGTCCTTGTTAGAAGTCACAACCGTTTGATTGCCTACTATCAAATTCCCCGGGCCACAAGTTTCAGAATTCAATGAATATCCAGAGTTTGAATAAGTAAGAACTTTGTTCCACGATGGCTGAAGGAAAACCACAAAAGTTTCCCTGCTCAAATTATCCATGTCTGCAGGCCGTCCAACAGAGTGAAGTGTAGATTGAAGCTGACCTCCAGATAATATGTCAGCTGCTTCCCCTACCTGAATGATAAAACTATCAGGCCGTGATCTAACAATAAGGATCTTATTTCTTTTTGTGTCATACAGCTGCAAATATGTATGTGCATTTGGCGAAGGGCACTCTTGATGGCATGAACTATGAGGGCAATCCTCTTGAAGGCAAGACAATAAAAATAAAGGTGATGTCAGAATGGTGAAGATTCCATAGTCATAATGCCATTGCTGCCACAGGTTCGAAAAAAATGTGTTTTGCCCATGCTTAGAGTTGTCTTGCACTTGCCCTTTCAGTGACTGAACAGACAGAGACTGGTTTCCTGTTTCAAGAAGCAAGTTTCTTGATGTTGTAGACGTTTCTGAATATGAAGAGGGAAATTTAGTTGCTCCAACTTTCTGTTTAGGTCGTACCATTTTCTTGTTGGTCTCCTTGAGGGCAAGTTTATCTACCATTGAGTGATAGTGAATTAATCGTCCTTTGGCACTACCAGACTTCATAATGCTTTGTTCTAATTCTTTGCATCCAATGACTTTGTCACAAATTTGTGCTAATCGAAGACCTAACTCCACCATACAAAGACCAAGATCCTTGAAACTATTACCAAGCTTATCAAATTTACATTTGCTGAAATCTTCAGAGCTAGTTAAAGGGGAATGCTTTTCTGCATTATGATGAATTTTCACTGTATTCGGAAGGCCATTGAAAGATGATGATCCCAAGCTTATGTCTTCTCCATACTTTAATTGCATGGCAAAGGAGGAGACTGTCCTATCTAGATTCTTCAGTGGAACATCACTGCCTAAGCCATGTTCCTGTTCATGAAAAAGAAACATCAAGAAGCAGTTAACTGATATCTATCTTGAAAATAGGATAAAGCAACACAGGAAATTGGAGAGAGAGAGAGAGAGAGAGAGTCCTTTCTCAGGGGTTCTCAACATTAAATATGACTGCATTACTTGAAATATGAAACATTATCTTGTAAGAAAAGATTCTTTCTTATATGAGTGACACTATTGCCATTCCAAAAACCAATATTGCTGCTCCAACAAGGGTAAAAATGTCCACAACTAATAGGATGAGTGACAATAGTATCTTTTTGCGTGACAATAGAAACTCTCTTCTTAAACATTACCAGGAGGTCCAGGACTCTTTGAGCAGATCAAAACATCAATGCTAGTAGTCATGTAACTTAAGTGTGCATGACTTAAGTAAAGAGAACGTGCATCCAAGCTTGCTTGAAAGATCATGATTCTTCTTAAAAGAACAGAATAGGCATATCCTCATTTCCAGAAAAACCCAAGTAGTCATGTTACTTAAGTGTGCACAAAAACATCAGGTATCAAATTGTCTAGCAAATTATTTTTCTCGAAGATAAAAGATAACACATTTATCAGCAAAAAGGGCAAAGAAACTAAAGTTTCAATAGAATCAATCCTACAATCTAAGATTCCAAAATTTAACAGCAACTTTTTTTCTGGAACCAAACAAAACTAAACTATCGATTATGAAACACTCCCTAGTTGCTATAACTAAATTGGTAACTTTGTCACATAGAACAATTACGACGCATACTACAAATGATATTAAAATAACTTCCTGTAAATTGTTCTGGTACTATTTTAAGTGACACATTATCTGTCAATAGCTATGCGGGCAACTAAGTTCGGTTTTCTAACAGCTACATGTACTGTTTAAATAATAAACCCTAAACCCTGATAACTTGTTCGTTCCCAGGATCAAACCCATAAGAAAGAAAAGAAAGATATTTGGAATTATTTGCATAACGATTCAAGAAACTGCTACAAGAATCATCTTTGCTATTTGAAATTAGTTCATCGTGATTACAGGCATCCAACTCCACCTTTTTAGGATATCAAGCTAAGAACAAAGGAGCAGATCCCAGCAACAGGAAAGCAAAATGTTTGCTTCGTGACAGGGAATGGCTTCAAAAGGTGTGGCTTTTTATTTCTTACCTTGAGCACTCGGGCACGGTCACTGTGGCCCAAGAGGGCGAGGTCCCGAGCGAGAGGAAGAAGGGCTCGTCGGAGCTCGGCAGACCTCGGCACTCCGGCAACCGAGATGAGTCCGGGGCCTGATGGGCCTAGGTTTTGGATCACGGCTGAGGCGACGGAATCGAGACGCGCGAGCTCCGCCGGCGAGGACGAAGGCGGAGAGGGGCCGGCGGAGGAGAGGAGGAGGAGGTCGGAGAACTCAATGACAAAGGGATCCAATATATTCTCCTCTGCCGGAGACGCCATGGTTCCTTTTCCGGTGGTATTTCCAAGAGAAGAAAAGTTCGACTGCGACGCGGACCGGAGTTGTTAGTCTATAAGTAATTTTTTATTTTTCTTAAATAAGAGAATTTGAAGGTTTTATGAAACACAAAAAAATTAAAGTTTTTAAATAAACGAATTTAAATTCTGAACTTCTAAATAATTGACTCGATGTAAAAGATTAAAGTTTCTAAATAAAAAGTTAAATAATTCTTAATTTGAGAAATTAACAGAGGAATTCAGTGGATAACTAGAATCGATTATTTAGTGAAGACATAAATGATTAGATGTCTAAAACCTATAAAAAATATATTTTAGATGCTTTTGATATATATAAAAATACTTAATTGACACAAGATTTACATAAATACATTCAAGCGAAAATTGTATGTCATACGAAATAATATTAAAGCATACAATTATTTGATTTATGTCAAAATTTAGAATAAAATACCCAAATATCTCTTTAAATATGTTTTCATTAATAAGAATATAAGATCTTCCAAAATCATTAAAAAATCCATATAGAGTGATATTTTTGTTTTAAAAAAATTATGCAACTCGTACTACTTTACCGGACATTAATATGAATAGTAATTTCTTAGTATATTGATTCTAGTCATTAAAAAATTATAATTGCTATATAGATTAAGGAGCTCCATATCCTCATTTATCTTGTTATTTTAATATTTCTTGTTAATTTTAACATTCTTCACTGGATATGAACTAATCATCTAACATATCTCATGGTTCTGATTTTTAATTTATTTGAATCTCCATGAGATGATTCAATTTGCTATGATTTTCTTCTAGTACGCTAAATTGGTTGTTTTAAAGCTGATAATTAGTACGACACAAGATAAAATATTGAAGAACACATTTGGTTAAGAAAAAAACTTGTGTTCTCTTGCATCCAACTTTATAAAGGTGTTAATGGTTTTCTCCTCAAATTTTCTCTAAAACTGATACTATTCCTTAGGCAATTTTCTTAATTATTCATATTTCTATATTCTCTTTCCGAGGCCGGTAGTATAGCATTTTCACTTGAGCGGTAGAAATAATTTAACTCATTCTCGATAAATATTAGGATTTACCCAAAAAAAAACACTATTGAATTTAATTGATTGATATATAACCTTGATTTTGGAGCATAATTCAGATTTAATATTTTCTCCCTGAAATATTTTTTTCCAGTAATAAGATAAATCATAATCTTTTGCAGGTGTCAATTCTAAGTTACATGACCAACTCAAGCCCATCAAAGTTCTAAATAAATCTTTTCATACGCACCCAAAAAGGCCCAAGCCCAGTAGGCCCTTCCCTTTTCGGCCCAAACTCCATTTTGACTCCAAGTTAATTATTTGGCATTGTTAATTTTTATTTTTACCAACTTAACGTCATTATTTTGTAAAATCTATTATTCTTACGATATGATTTATACCCATTTTGGTCTTTGTTAATTATCCATAACTTTCAAATTAAATTATTAAAAGAAATATCATATAATTACCATTTGACCTTCGGAAAATGGCAAATTACTGTATCTTTCGGGTTGGAATAATTATTGTACATTTAATAATACATGGACGTCGACACTTGTGACATTTATTTGTTTACGGCAACTTTGAGGGATTAAAATAATATCAAAAATCAATTCCTTCCGTGCTATTACCAAAGTTAGATCTACACATTCTCTTCTTAGTAGGTTCAAACGACTTACACAATTTTCTTCTTATCATCAATTAATCATGATTTATAATCATTGAATTAATCAAATTCATTTTAACATTTTATCCATGCCCTCTTTACCCTGTGACATTTCCATCAATTGATCATATTTGGAACATAAAATTGAACTCACGCATGCATGATTGATCGACTTCTAAGGCGGCAACAATGTGGACTACAAGATCAATAGACAAATAAGTCCATTTCCATTATCCAATCGGATTAATTAAGTACATATATTTCCTCGATCATAATTATAATTTCAGTGATCTAAGTATTTCTAATTTCCTGTTGAAAGAGAATGCTATAAAGTTAATTAATTTGTCAAACAATATTCTTTATCCACTCCCGGTCAAGTCGCCTTTGTTCTCTTAACTTTTTCTTTCTCGTAAATCAAAGATGGCGATCTCTGACTACACACTACAACTAGTAAAAGTTCTGTTCAATTATTGATCATATGGAAGAAAAAAAGAAAGTGTTACACCATCTTTAGTAGATGTATATTGACTGATATTTACTGTAAATCCCAAATTAAGCAATATCAGATATTGTAGGATATCTTCTATTCATTTCCTTCAAGTTAAATCCAATTAAAGAGAGTTATTATAGGTAAAATTAAGATTAATATTTTTGCCAAATTATATTTGTGATGGCACTAAGATAATAAGTAAATTACATTCTGGACTAAAATTATTAGATATATTAAGGGAGATATTACATTAATTAATATCAGTATTTTTCGATTAGAAAAATGCATTATTACAGAGGAAACTGAAATATCTTGATTCATAAGTTTAATTGTAATTTTTAATTTATGACAATGCTTTTGAAGCTATCACTGATTGGCCAAAAGGGGAAAAATTTGTGGGCACCCAATGAGTAGAAAGTTCATGACCAGGATGAAAGAAAAAAAAAATCTCATTTTGAAGTTTTGTTTCTGTTCCCTTGATTAAGAGGGAAGTTGGCCGGTGCGTTTGCCGGACGCAAGAACAGAATCGATTGGACCTCGCAGAGGTCGCGGCGACCTGAAAGATTCTTCTTTCATTTCAGCACCAGGAATTATTATTTGCCATGCATTATATCTACTGTTCATGTTAAAAAAAAAAGTTTGCATTGTGAAGAGTGTTGACATGCTTCCATTCTTCAGAGACCTCATGATCAAGAACAAGACTCCTGAAGTAAAAAAAAAAACACACACACTGCACATTCATGCACGAGTTGATGACTACGCACTGCCCGGGATTCTTTTAAACAGTATAACGCAAGAGTACACTTGCACTGCATTCAAAATAATCACGTGTTATATATACAACTGGTACATGTTGTGTTTCGCTATACAAGAGCCACCTCAAGAGTGTTGAATGCTTAAAAAGATTATGAAAAAAAGGAATGCGCATTTGTACATAAAATAACGTTATTTTTTTATGAATAAATAGTGATTAATTTTTTTGATACAAAAAATAACGTTATTTTTTGGTGCGCTATACGTACTGTTTTTAAAAATGTGCTACACTAAAAATATCTAAAAAAAATATATTATGAGATAAAAAAACAATATTAAGTTCTATTTTCTTCTTTTAGATTTTCGGGATGTAAGTTTACTAATTACATTTTGACAATCACTTAACTTTTAGAGTCATTAAATAAATGATAATCTTTGAGTGTAGTTATTAAAAAAGGAGCGAGATTTGCATGAATTGTGCAGAAAATTAGTTGCATATTATTAATTGTTGAAATAAAAAAAACATTGAATGTGAAAAGAAATGATAATTTGGAAAAGAAAGATCTCTCCCTCCCTCTCTCTCCCTCTCTCTCTATATATATATATATAAGGAGAGATAAATGTACATGCCAGCATGTTTTTCTTACAAAATAAAAATATTAATAATTATATGTTGATAATAATTAATCATAATAAAGTTAATAATATTAACTTAAAATAAAAATCATCGTTGACTAATTAATAAATATTTATTTTTTATTAATATTAATAAATAAATAACACTGGGGCTCAAACGGTGGAGGTCTAAAGCCCTTGTTTGGCTTGTTTAGGCCTTTAACTTACATACATTATACTGAATTACATATCATATTATTTCTTTAAAATATATAAGTTTAGAAATAGCGGAAGCACAGTCCTTTTCAATTTTATTTTTCCTTTTACCAAGTATGTTGAAACATTCGGACGTGACGTGAGTGGTTCATCCTGTGCACATATGTTAAATCATTGAAGAAATAATTATGCCTAGAATAATACAACTTTACGCCCTCTTCAACTTGTCAGCCACTATACCTTTGTAGACAATATATGTTGTGATTAATTATGCATCACGGATTTGAATTGTGCCTCATAATTTCTTTAAAAAAGAAAAGATAGGATTCTGTTGTAATAGCTGTTACGCTTAATTAAAAAAGTTTCCTTTGTCCCAATAAACTTAAAGTTAAGCTTCAAATTGATCTAAGGGAGTGTTTCTCTAGTTTCTCTAGAAGTAATCTTTTCACGTTACTAATAATGTTGTATTAAATTATCTGGGCCCACCACATTACCTTGTTCACTTTATTTTAATTTTACAGATAATCTATATTGCAGACAATGCAGATTGCTTGTGAAGTGACAATCTGAATTGCAACATTTTTTACATATTTGATCTTTAGAATTTTGTTTAAATAAATAATAAAAATAACCAAATAAATAATAATATAATATTTTGTTAATTAGTATAATTATTATTAATTACTATAGTAATGTTTTTTATTATTAAATAAATTATTGTTATTATTTCTATTAATTTTAATATCAACATTATTAATTAATTATATTTTTTTGTATATTATAAATAATAAAAAATTAATTATTAATTATCTTAATATAATAATATTTTTATAATAATTAATTTATTATTATTATTAAATAATTTTATACTACTTATTTTATTCATTTATTTGTTTGATGTGTATGTTTGTAATTCAAGTTCACATAATTTAAATTAAATTCATAAACGTAAGGATATTTTGGTAAAAGTTTTCAATTATTTATTAATCTTTTTTATATAATGAATAAAATAATAAAAATTGTTATGTACATTGCTTATACATACTAAACAAAGCAATGTACATTGCTGGTAATTTGATTAGTGGCAATATTTGTGAAGGGCAATATAAATTGCTAGGTAATGTGTAAAGGTAATGTAATGAACGCAACATAAGGTCGTAAGGCTATATATATAGGTAGTCCTGAGTTCGACCTTTGGAGTCATTATATTTGGCTAGATGATTGATCATTTATTCGCTAGATTCCGAACTTCAGATTAATCAAATGCTAATAGTATCGGAGGTTCAACGTGGGTATAAAAAAACGCTATATATATAGTTGATACATATAGGTAATACGTAGGGAAGACTATATTCAAATAACCACTATTATAATCTATATCAAATTATGCAAGATAATTAATGATAATAAATTTATATGTCAATTATTTTTGAGTTGGAACATGAAATTACCAACATACTGCCTTATCTATATGTTTTGGCCTTATTGTGGCGACAATGAAGGAAACCGTTCCATCGTTCGATGCCCCTTTCAAATTGCCGAGAATTGATGAGTTCCGGATCCAAAGCCTCAAGCTCATCGTATCTATTCTTTCATGGATAAAATGAAAGGCATGCATCCATTAACAAAGGAACAAGTTTCTCAATTCATGAAGACATCATATCACCATATATAATTCATGTACATATCTGAAGGCCACATGTTTGAGGCATCTCACGTCTCCTTCAACACATATCTTTCATCCACATATAAGCCCTCAATTTTTACTGGTGCACCTCCACTGCCGGCCCCGGGCGCAGGGTCAGGACTCACATGAAACACACCCTAAAAAGCAAAAAAGGAAGCTTATTGTGCCTTCCTTCTCCATCACTTGATGGAGCTTTTAGTTCTTGGACGAACTGTTGACGCTAACAATACCATGGAGATTATATTGAAAAATCAAGAGGCTTACGTTGCCTGACAAAAAAAAGCCCTAAAGTGCTAGCTACGGTTGTGGATCGCAGTGGTGGGGATCTCAAAACACTTCATTGGATCCGAAAGGATCTTGTTGAAAGACGTATTAATTGGACCACCGGGAGATAACAATATTACACTGTTCCATGTCCACTTTAAGGTCCACAAAGTTTCAATTATATAACGAATATGAATCTTCAGTTTGAGAGAGGAGAGAGTTATCATCTAATTCTAGATATTATTGAAAAAATTATATTCTTCAAAACTGTGAAATTATTCCATGTTGAATAGATCGATTATTTTTTTTAAGTGATCACTACAGTATTCAAAGTTCCTAACCTCGACTAATATTGTCATCCCAAATTAAACACCCGGGTATGATGAGTAAAGCTCTCAACGAAATTTTTTTACATAAAAATTTTAAATTTAATATCTCCTTAAACAAAGAGAAATTTATCTCAACCCCCATTAATAATGACCCGATTAATTTTAAGATCCATATAGATCAGAATCTAACCATTATATCATAAGGTGTTTTTTCTCGAAAATGGGAAAAAGATAAAAGGCAAACTAAAGTACAAGATATTAACATCTGAAAGAATATTGAATGGGTGTTACCATCTTGACGGTAGATCAGGAATCTCACGGAGTAATACTACACGTTGCACTTTAACGTACATAGCATTTTAATTACTCTTCTCAGGATCCATGTACTAACATCTTAACGATATATTACAGGACTCCTGAACTAGAAATATAGACATACATATTATATTATATTATATTATATTATATTATATTATATTATATATCTGTGAAAATGCTGTCACTTTTAAGTAATGCAAAGGAATCTAATTAAGACTACTACTCTAACTAGTCTTCTTCATTTCATGCACCTTGAGTTATGAGGTGGGAGAAACAGTTGCTCCACCTCTCCCAATGGGACCATGCAAACATTGCACTGAAAATGAAGCACAAATTGTAGATCACATGTTTCTTCTGTTGCCACGTCTTTTTTCCCCTTTTTCCAAGATTTGACTCATTTGATCAACCAGAAATGATGGTTGGTCCATTTGCATATATGCACGTATTCGACGAAGCAACCGGGACTCAATAATATAACCCATGATCATCACAATGAATGCTATAACTTTAACTTCCGAGTTTGACTTGCTATGAACTTCGTGGTGCATAGAATGATCATGCACTGTGCAACTACATTCGCATATCGTTCGATGTGCACGCGTTGACCTCCAAAAGAGGCTCCAAAATCATATACTATACGACCTCGATCACACGATGATTCTTTCCTTTATTGATGATATCCGAAAATCAGTGATTAACATAGAAAATCATCCACGATGATTATGATTGTAATTTCAAATTATGATAACTTTTAGACATCATAAATAGAAATTCTCGAACATCGTGGATAATTCTTTTTATCTTACAAGGAAAATTCGCGAATATCATCATAAATGTAAAACATTATAACTAATGAAAGAAGAGAAAGAAAATGAGAGATTCATTTCATACAATATGTAGTTATCAAATTTATTAATCCATTCAAGCTCGACAATTACTAAAGATGAAGTATGTACATGCATGGATCATGAAACTTCACAATCATGTCCTTGTAAAAGGAAGGCTTACAGTTGGCATTGCTCCGTATTGTGGTCATATATTTATTCGTACTATGATAATTCACTGTACCAATCATGTCCTTGATATATTTTTTTTACTTTTTTTAAGAATCAAGTCCGATCCGAAAGATTTGTTGGCATCTTGATGGAGACAAGCGCTTAGATAACAATATTTGCACAAACTAAACCATGATAAAGTAAGAATAAAAAATATAGATGTAAGATTAATGTGACACTATTGTCATAAAAAAAATACCTACTTTTGGAATTAAATGCAACATAAACATAAAAAAAAACTGAAATAAACTTTTACTGAATCTGATAGATTCATGTGATTTAGTTTTATCGTGTGCATAACGAGGATTAAATAAGACTCAAGTTAAGCATTGGGGTAAGCACACGTTTTCGGGTTCCGATCAACTCAATTCGATTCAGTTAGGTCATAAGATTTGATCTCGTTTTATAAAATATAATTTGATAAAAGTATTAATCATCTAAAACTAACTAAAACTTTTACATTATTGAAAAAATACTATTTTATATTTTTTCACTAAAATATTCGTTATTATAGCTATTTAAATTTTAAACTTTATTATAAAAAGTCACATTCATTAATATTAAAACTTAAAAACATAAGCAGTGATCCTATCCGATTTACATTGGATTAGGGTCTAACCAATTCCCAATTCCTTTAATCCGATTTTATTTCTTCCGTATGTTAATTTGTTTTTAGTCGGATGCTACTCATTATCATCGATTAATTCTACGCTAATTGATTGTTAACTCTATGACCTTGCGGACTGACTGCGACTACTCTCTCTTTCATATATATATATAATATATATATATGACATATTTACGTGTATATACAAATTGTGTATGCAATGTACATATATAGGTTTTGAACCTTTGGATTAGCATCACTTTTAATCAGATAATTCAAAACATAATCATATTGTAATTTCTGAATGAGGCTTCCACTATATGAATCTTTTCAAAATACATATATAAAATAAAGTCTTAACAATCAATTGATTAGTGAAGTTGCGTGTCTGATTTGAGTATAAAGAAGAATATATAGGACTGAATTCGATTCTTACAATCTGTAATTTGAAGAATAATATCATTTCTCTTTAGTCAGATTTTTTAGATATTAATAGAGTATCGAGGTCCAAATGAGCACTTAAAAAAAGTTTATCTGATAATAAAAATAGTGCCGCGCATACACATAAGGATTGGGGCATGCCAAAAGTTAAACAACCACTACGTTCACTTGTACCAATCATATATATCAATGTCAATATGCAGTGCATCAGGTTGATGTGCAGAAAAATAAAATATCCACAACTTGTCAAAGAGCTGTTCTGAGGCAGGTTTTACCTTGCCCCGGAAGTCCCTTCCCATGCAGGTATATCCACGATGAGAGGAGGATGAGCAATCGACCATCTATATGTTGTCACCTTTGAGACTTGTAGTGGCCAACAATAACCTTTTTCTAGTTACTTTTTAACTTTTTTTATCTCCATGTGTACGTACATATATTTGCCGCTTTGCAACCAAAATATTTCTCTAATCATAATGTTCAATGTATCATATATGTATGTGTGCGGGTGAGTGCAGGAATATATGAACCATTAATGGCTACTGTAAAATAACAGTTGGTGCTTGATTTTTTCGATAGATGATGTTTGAGGCATGAACTCGATGGATATATAATTATAGAGATGTACAACCATTACATGTGTAGCACCGGTACAAAGTAGACTTGTTTCACGTTAATTAAAACTATATGCTTATTTTAATTTATATCAAACGTTACTCGTGAACTACGCATACTTTAATACTCATTTTTTCTAATAATTATAGCAGTCAAAATAGTAGGCTTCGATCCACGATTTTACTGGTCTATTAATGTAATAACCTAGAAAAACACCTTGTCACCTATCAAAATACTCTTTCATAGACTTATTAATTTACTATTTTTATCTTATTTTGACTAAATCACATAATACGAAAGTCAATACTTTAAAATATTCAATCCAAATAAAATATTCTTTTATATTATCTATTAAAGAAAATTCATAACTAAATAAAAATATATTTGACTCAATATATAGTATTTATGTGCAAATTTTCACGTCACAATCATCTGCATGCATCACATATGTCATTATTTTTTTCTCTTGCAGGATCAAAAGTAGTGGAGTCTCCCATAAAATTGAAGCATAATATGTAAAAAAATTAAATAATTTAATATGGTAAACCATATATGAAGATATGATATATAAAATCAATTTTAATAAATTTATTTTACTCTACTTTACCTTTTTTTTACCTTCTCGTTACTCTATTTCAATAACTTAATATCATTACATTTGGTCCATCAATGACAAGAACATTAATTGTGTCCTCCATCATAATACCCATAATTTTTCATCAATATGTTCAAGTCTAGTTAACATCTTATTTTGAATAATTAGTTCCTTTCTCTTTATCGTGTCTTCTATTATTTAAATAATATAATCTTTAGTGAGCCTTTACCAATCGTAAAGATCGTTGACTTTGATCTCGATGCCATTAAGACTAACTAGTCATTGGAGTCTCTCTCTAACTCAATAAAGTGCATGAACACTAGTTTCTGAATGAATCCTCAAGCCCCGTTTGGTTTGCGGACTAGTGTTGATGGACTAAACTATTTTAATCCGGCCAATACATAGTTCCAAAGTCTTAATCCACTAGGAGAAACTATATTCTTGAGTTGAGATGGATTTTGGTACTCTATACTTTTTTCACTGTACACACATTAAATATTGTGGGACCCACATAGAAGAATAAAGGGTGTTTGGTTAAAACTCGGGGAATAAGACCTTAATCTTAGTCTTATTCCCAAACCAAATAGGGCCTTAGTGTCCAAAGGAACTAGTCTAATCCCTGAAGGAACCCTCGTGCCTCAAAGGAACTGATCTAGTCCTCGAAGGAACCCTCAATTCATGAAGAAACACTCAGTCCTCGAAGAAACTAGTCATTAATAATTTATCAGGAACTCACTCATACCATTCACATATAAATTCAACTACATGCAACATTCATTTTAGCTCTAATTTAAATTTTAGGTTATGATTCACACAATTATCATTAATTCACACAATAGAATCATCATAATGGGCAAAATCAAGAGGTTTTAAGTTCATCAACTATCAGAACACGGTCCACATCTTAGTTGGACATAGCCTATTTTTCGGTGATTGTTGCCCAATCAACCTTCGTCAAGAGACGACCCATTTTTTGGTAGTCGTTGCTCGATCAACCTTCGTCTGGAAATACCTATACATCACGAGAAGACATGGCTCATGTCATGTGCCTGACATGGTTGTAGGGCTAACTCGGGTTGCTACGTGTTGACACAACATGCATTCACGATTTTATCGTCTTCACGCCAAGGACATGGTCCTTTTTTACGCTTCGTCTTTCGTCGATCAGGGCACGGCGTGCATCAAGGGCAATGCAGCTTGAGTTTGATGGGCGTTGTTTTGATCATGCGACCCATTTTTGGGAAGGAGATGGTCCATGTCAGATTCCTAATCCGTCTCGGTGTCATCTTCGTTTTGAGGGGTATGATCCGCATCCAAGGCGACGCGACACATTTTCCTCCCTCTAGGTGTGATCCGCGGAACATGCTCTGCGTCCGGAGCCTCGCAGGTGCGTCGTACCATCGAACACAAACCGGGTTGACTCGAACCGATCTATGTTAGGTTCATGTTTACTATTCATCTAAGTAAATTCATTGTTATACGCATATGGAAAATCCTAAAGTTGATCCTCCTTAATTACATACATTGATCGTGTTAGTTGAACTTCTTCGTTTCTCGCTTCTCATGCCTGATCCTCCCTTGTGGTAAGTCATCCCCTTCCTTTAGTCCTCTAGGAAAGAGAGAGAGAGAGAGAGAGAGAGAGAGAAAGACAGATAGATAGATAGAGAGAGATCTGGTGCTTGAGCTTAGGAGAGAAATAATGATGACATCTTCTCTATTAACCTTTATTTATAGGGGTTTTCTAAGGTATGGTCTAACTCAACTTGGGCCCTATTTGGTATGCCTCTAAAATAGCGTTTACAGTAGCATATAACGTGTTGACCAAGTCAATACACTATTTAAGATGTTTGGAAAGTACAATTAGTAATAGCGACAAGTGATTGGAACTCAACGTTTTGAGACACTTGACAGACCAATTCTAGGGTAGCGACAAGCTTATGAAAAATTATTTACAGAAATACCCCCAAAATATTTCAATATTAGTTAATCTTTGTATGATACACTTATTATTTATATTACATGATCACTATATTATTTATTATCATTTTATTAACTTATAAATTATTTGGTCAATTATTTATTTTATTATTATTTATTAATAGTAAAATATTTAAAATAAAAATGAGTTATTAAATTTATGACACATATATTAATGCAATCTATTAAATAATTGTTTATACCTTTTTAGTAATTTTACATTTATTGATTTGTTCAAACGCTGTATTTTTCAAACACTTTTATTAAATTTAATAATTAACTTGCTACTGCTAATTGTTAATATCTAGTCACTATTCGCTATTAACTGCTAGAATATGCCAAACAGAGCCTTAATCTTTCTTATTTTATTTGTGATTGGGAGTCCTTTAAGAACTAATTTGAGTAGGAGTATGAATAGTAAAATACTAAGATAATAATTTGACTTTGACGCTGATTCTTTACCTAATCCTGACCATATCCTGTTAGTTTTTGTACACTATTTAGATTCCCACCATTTAAAATTATCCATCTTTTATCTTTGTATCTAAAATGAGAATCACATTAACTAAAAAAACTCAGTTGATTTTGAAGCATAAATTATATGTTTGAATATGAGGGCATATATCATCATGGTCGTATATAGACACACGAAAAAAGGAAATATGTCAAATAGATCACATGAAAATTACTAATAATTTTGGGTCATAGGCTACACACTTTTTTAAACCCCATACACACGTATATATATATATATATATATATATATATATACATACATACATATGTACATATAACATCTATAAATAATCAAACACTTATATTAGTTGTGCTCATATATCACACGCCTAATTAGAATATAAAAGCATCATTAACGCCTTATATTACTTACAATTGAGAAGTATGAAGCATTGAGAGTTTTTGTTACAACGATAACACCTGCTTATTCAAATGACTTTTGAAGATATTACTCATACTTAATCTTTCATACTTTAATTTAACTTTTGACCATTTTATGATCAACATCATATACACATATATGGTGATTAAAATAATTCATAAAATTGTTACTTTGTGGAAGTCTTGAATTAAAATAAAGGACTACAATCACATTATCCATCATAGCTAAACTTGTACATAAAATTCAAATACTAACTATTACATCAATGACTTATTAAGACACCTTAGACTCGATTTATGCCATGTGCAAACATTTATGTCATCATCAACCCTCTCGTCGTCCACACCACCATCGTCATCATATAAGATTGGTTACCTACGTGACCTAGATGCTGGGGAGGATAACCTCACGTGAGCTAACGCCTAGTATATAAATCTTAATAGGGTAAATTAAATAAATAAAATAAATGTGCTAAGGAAATAATTTTACCATGTTCGTGAGACATTTGCATATGAGCGTACAATAGAAGAATAAACAAATATAATAAAGCACAATTCTTCAATCATATTTTTCTTTGCATCAAACATCTTACTTTTAACTTGGTGTCTTTCTTTTCTTAAAACAATATTTGTTTTGTGTCTTCTTTCTTTTGCTTTCATCATGCATCTGTAACTTTTCTTATATCCTTCTTTCATTCATTCTTTATATTTTTTCTTCAGCTTTCTTTCTTTCGTTCATAGAAGTTATTATTTAACTTTTTTCATCTTATTAGCTTGTGAAGAGCTCTTTATGTTTTAAAAAATATCATGACACTTCCATATATCTTTGTCAATGATTGTATATCATCATAATGATCTATTGTGAGCAGACATTCTCATATGGTGGAAGTCATGAATTCATTATATAAGGTGTAGAGACATATACAACAAGAACAGTGATAAAGTATTTTGCTAACCGTCGTGGGGTTCCATTGTGTTGCCATCAGCTACACTCTCTTTTCCTATCTTTAATTTTCATTTTTTTCTCCCTTTGACAAGTAGTACACATGAAGCGCCACAAATTTCATCTTTCGTCTTACTTATTTTAACATTCTTATCTTTTTCTTTAGACTTGTAATTATCTTTTAAATCTTCATTAACAAGCACAGCATGCATCAACATCATCATGCATAAGAGTCACATACAATTCATCTTTTGAAAAACGATCCACGTTATGGGTCGATGCAGTCCATTTTCGTCAATAATAATCTTAAAAAATGATCCATGATGGGATACAACATGATTCAATTCTATTTTCGAATACAGTTCGATTCGATGACGACTCTTAGAATTGAGCACAGTTCGGGTTTGATAGAACACTGCCTACTGTTTAAGATTTCGATAGACGGTCCACATCTAGGAGACATGATCCATGTTGGGGTGATCATGTGGCTCTTCTCAACTAATCAACATGGCTCGCGTCAAAGGTGACATGATCTGACTATTGTTGTCATAGGAATAAATGGTCCACGACACGGTCTGTGTCAACCCTTATGTTACCCTTTCGGCCAGTCTGTTGAATCTAAGATTTCGAGATTATTTTGATGGTCACAAATTAATGAGGAAGCTTTGTTATACTAATAATTTTTTATTTGATGTGTGAAGGAGATAGGGCTTTTGCTTCTGTCAGTCATAGGTCGTCCAAAGGTTGTGGAATGATCGACCTACGTATAAAGAAGAGTGTAGAAAAATCATAAGTATGAAAAGATCGACCTAAGTATACGAAGAAGGCGACCGAAGGGAGGAGCCGAAAGTTGAACTTCTGAAGCTAAGCGTAGAAAGGTCGATCAAAGCTAGATATTCGACGATCGATGATGGACACGAGTTGTTGAATGACCTACAATGATGAAGATATGTCGCCCGATGTGTACATGTGAAGTCAGTGTGCGACTAAAGCTTCGAGGTCAATAGTTAAAAGGATGAAGACTCGGGCGCTCCAGGGTTAAGTGGATGCCCTATGAAGAAAGGAAGTAAAGATGTTTTGAAGTGAAGGCAAGTTAGGTCGCCTGAAGTGTTCAGTGCAAAATCAGTGGATGATCGAAGTAATTCAGAAGAAGAAGAAATGTCGCCCAAAATATTTATAGCGGAATCAATGGACGACCAAAGTAATTCAAAGGAAGAAGAGAGGTCGTCCAAAGTACTTAGTGCGGAATCAGTGAACAACCAAAGTAATTTAGAGGAAGAAGAAATGTCTCCCAAAGTATTTAGTGTGTAATTAGTGGACGACCAAAGAATTTCAGAAGAAAAAGAAAGGTCGCCCAAAGTATTCAGTGTGGAATTAGTGGATGTCCAAAGCAATTCAGATGAGAAACAAAGGTCGCCCGATGGACTCGTGGGAAATCAGTGGGCGACCTAAGCAAGCTTGAAGGAAATAGTCAAAGGCAAGAAAGGTCGCTCAATGGTTTGGTGTAACATCAGTTGGCGACCGTAGTGGACTTGAAGATATCAACCGAAGGCAAGAGCCGAGCAAAGGTCGCCCGAAGTCTCTGAGTGAAATCAGTGGCGACCAAAGAATGGTTGCATTAAAGGAGTTCAAGTCGAGTAAGGTCGTTCGATGATTTCGTGTAACATCAGTGGACGACCAAAGCGGCTTGAAGCAAAGATGAAAGTAAAGCAAGGGTCGCCCGATGTGTTGAGTGGGACATCAGTGGGTGACCGAAGTAATTCGAAAAAATTCGAAGAAATATATATATGACGCCCGAAGAAGGATGTGACGACCTATGGAAGCTGAGTTGATGAACTAAGGCTGAAGTCCGCGACATCGGACACCCGAAGATGGACTGTGGACGACCGAAGCACCAACCATTAGACTGAATGTTGAACTCACCAGAGCAGCGATCACCCGATGAGATTAAGCGATCGACCGAGGAGTAGGTGAAAATATTGTACTTTGCTTAACGCTAGTTTTCCTGAAATAGTGTGATTATATTCTTCGTAAGGCTATAAAATAGTATCCCAAGAATGTTGGGAACAACTTTGGTCATTTAGCTTCTGAGAAGTTGTGAGCTTAAGAGATATGCCTTATGTCCTCCTTCTAAGAGCATTATTGTGAGAATTCAGAGTAGAACGAAGTCTTGAGTGTTTCAAGTGTTGAGATAAAAATTGTAAAAGGTTTTCTCATTGTCCTCAAAAGCAAGAAATGTGAAGAAAATTGTAAGGGAGCATTCACCCTTGAAGAAGGAAAGATAGTGATCTCCGGAGGTCTCGAGATCGATAAGACCAGAGTGGGGACGTAGGTCAAGGGTTTCGGCTGAACCTCATCAACAAAGTTGTTGTGTTTGTTTTTCTCGTTGCATTCTACTTTATGTAGAATCTGGATGACACCAAGAGAGGGGGTGAATTGGTGTCTTAAAACTTTTTTCGATTCTTTTTCTTTTGTTAGACTAGGTTAGCTATATCAGCGGAAGCATACAGATGAAAATATAAGTAAGTAGAAGGAAAGAGCAGAGAAAATAAACGAGCAAGCAAACACGAGGTTTGTTGACGAGGTTCAGTCGAACTCCTGGCCTACGTCCTCGCTCCGATCTTCTCGAACTTGAGATCTCCGGAGATCACTGAACTTCTTTTTCAAGGGCGAAGGCTCCCTTACAACTTCTCCTTTCTTGTCTAGAGGACAAGGAGACAACCTCTTACAGTTCGCTCAGATCTCACAATCCCTTCTATCCTGGATTCTTCGCTCGAATCGCAAAAGGGGAACTAAGACTTTTTTCGCTCAAGCTCTCACTATCTAATATGCCAAAGTTTTGCCAAAGTTAATTCACAAGACTCATGGGATTATAATATATACTCTGCACTAACGACCTAGTTCTCTCTCTCAGAAAATTAGCCGTTAATGCAAGTACATTACCCTTCACCTAACCCCCGATCATCCATCGCTCACCCTCGGACGTTCGCAGTTCAAAGTCTGAAGCCTTTGTCCCTGTGTCAAGCTCCTTCGATCGTTTGTCAAGACTTTGGCCGACCGATCTTGACTTTAGTCCAAATTTTCAACTTGTCTTTGGTCGTCCGCTGATTGCACATCAATCGCCTCGGACGTCCACTCTTCGGTTGAAGACTTCAGTCAAACTCCTTCGGTCGTCCGCGCTTCATCTTTGGTCGATCGATCTTGACCTCCTCCAGCTTCCACTCATCTCTAATCGCCTGTTGATTGCACCCCAATCACCTCGGAGGTCCACCCTCGAGTGAAGCCATCTGTCAAGCTCCTTCGGTTGTCCGCCAATCGTTTAGCCGACCGATCTTGACCTTGTTCCACCATCTTCAACTGTACCTCAATCTACCCAGACACCCACTTCTGGAGTTGAAGACACATGTTAAGCTCCTTCGATCATCCGCTACTTCTGCGATCGACCGACTTGACTTTGCACTTCCATCTTCAACATCTCTGGTCGTCCGCTGATTGCACACAATCCTCCTCGGACGTCCACTCCTGAAGTTGAAGATATCTATCAAGCTCCTTCGATCGTCTGCTCCTCCTACGGTCGCCCGACTTGACACTGCACCATCTCCTTCAAATTATTTGGTCGCCCGTTTATTGCACCTCAATCACCCGAACGTCCACTTCTGAAGTTGAAAGCCTTCGTCAAGATCTTTCGGTCGCCCGCTCTTCACCTTCGGTCGACCGACTTGACTTGTGCCATAACCTCTGACACACCAGTCGTCGTCCGTTGATTCTCCCTGAATCCTTTGGGCGTCCACTACTTATCCTTGTTGATACTTCGAGCGTCCGCTCATTCCACACTGAGATCCTCGGACGTCTGCTCCCTTCTCTGTCAGTGCTTTGACCGTCCGCTCACTTCCCAATTAGATCCCCGGACGTCTGCCAAAGCTTCATCTGACAAGCTTCGGACGCCCGCTCATTTTCACTGAAATCTTCGGACGTCCTTTCCTTCTCCTAATATTCTTCGGATGTGAAGCTCGTCAGATTCCTTGGACGTCCACACTTCTCCTGTTAGATACCCTGGTCGACCACTGCTTTGTCTCTTCAGCCCGCGGACGACCTCTGACTCCTTATCGATCGTCTGCTCATCCTACGGTCCTTCGATCTTCTGCTCATCTCAGATCTGACAAAATACTGGACGTCCACTTGTCTTCTCATCAAGTACCCCGGACGACCTTTGTCTTCATCTGAAATCCATCGATCGTCCGCACGCCACCTTTAGTCGACCGATCTCCATCCTATCATCTGCTTAGGTCGTCCGTTGCTTCAACACCAGAGCCTTCGGACGTCCACTCCACCCTTGACAATCTCTCCGGTCTTCCCTCTGAAACCTTTGGACGTCCATTGCCTTCATCCTCGGATCTTCGGTCGTCCTATCTTCAACTTCGGACGACTTCTTCTTCCCTTCGCCAAAGCACCTCTTCAACTGTCTCCTCACCGGGCGTCCACTTCTCCTTGGACCGCCTGTTCTTCATCTCCTTTTTGTAAGTGTGAAACCATCGGTCGCCCATTGTTCTTCATCGGGCGACCTCTCATGTTCAGCCATTGTCCTCGGTCGCCCTCTCAATTTCTTCGATCGATCGTTCAGTCTTTGACTTCACTTTGTAGACCTTTGCCTCCAACATTGGTCGATCATTTCATATGTTTTGGACGACCAATGCACACATAGAGTTCTTCTGATATGTCTTCTATGTGCATAGGTCGTCCGTTATTTAACTTTGGTCGACCTATCATGCTCTAAACATGAATATCCTGTGTTTCAGAAATCAACTCAACAAGTTTATCAGTTCAGACGAAGTTTCCTCACAGATTCGTGATCATCAAAATAATCTCGGGATCCTAAATTCAACACTTTACTTGTAATTGTTCTATGATTGCCTCTGCTAAATTAAATTATTTAGAGTTAAAATTTTAATACACCAATTCACCTTCACCCTTCTTGGTGTCATCTAGTCCCTGCACAATCAACTCCGGCCGTGTCAAGGGTGACACAGTTCATGTTGCTCGGTAGGTGTGACGGTCTTGCCTTCGCCTTGATGAGTTTGATGTTAATATTTTTAAGGTCTACGAATATGATTAACTTTTATAGAGAATTTGGCTATCATGAAGATGATCCTACGTCATTAAATTTATGTTATCAAACTTTTGGAATTAATAAAACCTTTGCATAAATCGAGAGAAAACTCAAACTTCTAATCCTGTGGATAAAATATTAAAAACATGTAAGTAATACATAACTCCTCTACTATCCCTAACGGTCCTCTTACATGCCTTTCTTAATTCTAAAAAAAATTCTGATTCTTCGCGGTAATATTAGGAATCCGTACATTCTTTCTCTGCATTATTCCTTTTTATTGCTTCTCTTACACCTCCCCCTCCGTTTTGAGACGAAGAGAAAAGAATAAAAGACAAATTTTATTTGTCTTACCTTATAGTCTTTAGAGAGGAAGAGAAGAGAATGGAGAATAAATGATAGAAGAGGGGAGAAAAAATAATAATAAGGTTGATGATTTATTTCTCATTATCTAGAAATTTATATAGGGTGGTCTAAAGTTTTTGATCAATTTGAGACGAAATTAAATTTGAATTTCAAATCATGTTTAATTTTGATCGTCCATCGTAGGAAAAAGGATAGCGTTTGGTTTGGTCGGGACCATCTTTTTTTTTCTTTAATCTCGGGCGTTACACAAATGAAGGAACAAGACATCATGTTTTAAACGTTAAACAAGGCGGATCCCTTCCTCGCTGGAAGATGGGGCACCACATTCCACCGTCGAAGTGATAAAAAAAAGAGTACACAAAGAGGATGTCATGCATCCATATACAGAAGTGGTAGAACAACACAAGATGCACATGTAAACATCGTAGCTTTACTCGAAACAATATTTTATACATTTATTTCACTTTCAGAACTTTCAAGCTCTAAGATCAAACACTATATATGTGTGATGCAATCATCCACATTACTACACACCTCACGGTGGGTTTATCTTTTTGTTAAAGTGTTACCTTTTTTTTTTAAACTTTTTCTTGGCGACATTTCTCCGTTCCAAAGCCATGCCTGCACGCCTTGAAGATAATGAGGAATCATATGTGGGGTTTACTTAACTAATAGCCCTATGAATATATTGTTTGTTAACTTATTATGTGAGATAAGATGTACGTCAATAATTTTAAAAGTTTAATCTTGAATCAGTAAAAAAGTTGGGTTGGTGATAACTTCAATGTAACCTAGCTCATCACGTGGATTATTAAAAAACTTAATTTCAATATGAGTTATTTCAAAATTTGGGCACATAATCTTTTATTTTGATACATGCTATCAACAATTTTAAAAGTATAAATTAATTAAAAGAGCAATATTTTTTAAAAAAACGATTAAGTGAAGCTTTGATTCCTAAGCTAAGGATTTGAGTTATAAGAGATGCTTAGAATCCTTTTTAAGTGATCACGAACAAAAGCTGGATATAATAATACTTTATAATGAAACTAATTAATTAAGAGATGATTGGTGAATATCCATCGTTAATTTTATTTTATATATTTTCCCATGAAAGTGTCAAGACTTAACTTATAAAAACATCTTGTTGCCAACTAAAAAAAATAATCAATTTGCAAAAAAGAAAAAAAATAATGGAGTTGATTCCTCTAAACTTCTAGATCAATATTTCATTACATATAAAGCTAATGTCTGAACCAGATTCAAACATGCATGTGGTGGCCACACATCTTCTGGTTGCACAGTGCGTGATCCAAAATAGAATCATATCTTCATTCTTCACAAGTTTCTTTGCTTTATCTCAACAATTAATTAGATTTGCTGCCGCAACAATGAAAAATTAAGACCCTATCATCCATCCATGAGATGTTTGCTAAGTCGTCTCTTTCATATCAGTATTAAGAGAATCTTCAAGCTTGCACACGTCTGAAGATTTGTGTGACTATAATAAAGTAGTACTTTCTGTATAGTATTTCTTAAAGAAATAGATGCTCCTATTAGCTAGAGATAAATGTGTTTATGACGCTGTTCCATGAACACAAGTGGATTTATGGAGATAAGACTGATAGCTACATCTCTCTAATTATTCTTAGCTCAATCCAACAAAAGGGAGAAACTCTATATTTAGTCAAAAGAAAAAGGGTATATGTATGAAAAGTCATTGATCTTTTACTGATCGTTCAAGTTTTTTGTTACTTTTTTGATGTAATTTGTCCCAAAAAGTCAGTCAAGTTTTCTTAACATATATTCCTTTATTTTACCTATTTGTGAATTTGTTTTCTTTTCTTCCCTCCTTTTTGGGATGTCACTATATATAGTTGTTTATGCTAGCATGAATCAGAAATTTCATTTCTCTTTTCTTGCACTTAAATTTGTGGTGTAAATTAACTATACACTTCTGCAAATTCAGTAGAAGATATAATTATGGAGCATTTCATATATCTTAGTTCTGATAAGCTTCTAGGTGCAATTAATTATGGAAAAAATAAATCTTAAATAAAAGTGTTAAGTAGAGTACCATATTATCTATTTTTTCAATCGTAGAATATTAAATTGACGATGAATGTTAAATTTTTTTCTCTTCTAAATATTTTTATATCCATCATAAATTTAATATCTTATAATTGAGAAAATACGTAACATGGTGTTCCCTACTTAAGTAGATATCATCTTTAGTAAACCCATTAATTATATATTCATTAGTTGCTTTATGGATCCTAAAAGCAGTTTGACATAACTAATTAGTTCGATGCTTTTGAACAAATGAGGTCGAAACACTACCCCCACCCACACCCACAACTCTTCCCCTTTAGTCCTCATCCTAAATATCTAATTAAATTAATCTTTCCGAAAAGGGGTTCAACATTTAGTTAGAGCTAAGCATGCAGACTTTTGCCGTTGTAATTGATATATATCTCAATGTAGTTCATGCTTTCATGCTCCCATAACTTTACGATGTTGACTCATGCATCCATATTATTGACTTTGAGATCCTCATTGCATCTAGTTAAGAAATACGTAGCAAAGAAGTTTAGTTAGAGAGTTTGGCACTCTAAACTGTGTAAGGAAACAGTAGAAAAGTTGTAGGCATGCAACAGGCAAAGGCTAGTAAAGCAAAAGGAGACTAACTATATTAATGCATGATATATATTAGCATTCCGACTTAGATAATGACCTTCGGGAGTCTTCCAGAAGTTTGCAGCAGAAAGGGGAAAACATTGCATTTAAATAATCACAAAAGCCTGTTAATTAGTTAATTATGTGTTTATGGTTGTGGAAGGTAGACTAAGTGGAAAACTGGAACTTGATGTTTTTAGCTGAATAAAAGAATTCTATATATAGTATGTGCACTAAAAGATCTTGCACTGAAAAACCAAATAATTGAATGCTTATATATCTTCAAACTTACTGCATATCTAAATCGGTTCATGCATGTTAGATCACCTAAATCAACTAAGTGTTTTGACTCACATGCACTCCGAAATTATTTCTCTCTATACTTAGATAAGATCATAGATAATAAAGTTGATTGCACATCCCACTGTTGGATCGTAATCCACTGACTTAAAACTTTATACCATCTTTCTCTTATATATTCATTAATTTTACACTTATTCATTTTCATTTTCAACTAGCATATTTCTAGTATAATACGTATAGGAAGACTCGAATTCTTAAGATTAAAAATCAATCACAATCCTAAATAATGAAATGCGTGAAGCATAAGAACTCAAATCCATTAATATTGTTTTCCCTTTATATTGTATATATAGAAGATTAGTAGACAACGAAGGGGGTTCAATTATTCAACCTCATATCTAAATGTGTATGTATAGGTAGCAATAATTGATTACACACCCTTTTCTTTGTCTTCAACTTGTAGAAGGAGATCCGTAACGACATCTCGATCGTTTTCATTGTTGTTTGGTTCGGTTTGTATTATTGCAACTGCGACGCGTGACTTCAAACAAAGAAACACCTACAACTTCAAGATGTAGGGACCCAATATTTTGTAGGAACTGCAATTTGACTAGCATTCTTTAACTTTTCACCCAGAAAATGTTATATACCTACATGAGACGTGTACTACATATAACGTAATATGAAGTTAATTATTAACTTCAACAAAAAAGCTGACATATTGCGACTGTTCTTAACAACATATTGACTTTGATTCCTCCAAACCAAACTGCAACGTATCTCAAATATTTTGATATTAAGGGCATCCAGTTGATGTGTGTATTGTACATGCATGGTCATATTTTAGGTAGCAAGTTTACGGGTAATTAATATATTTCTTATTTCATGGCTATGGCCAAACAAGTTTTGGTGGTGTATAGATGAAGTGGACATCCAAAATCATGGATCAGGAAGGGGAAAAAAGAATAAATTGTGTGAGTAGATAGGTCACGTAGAAATGATGGAATTAGAGGAACCGATGCAAAGGACTTGTCAGTACAGGAGCATGCGGTCTTGTGACGTCCGGTTGATGGAGAACGGACGGCTTAGATCTTGGAATAAGTTACCGCGTACGAGGAGACAAGCGCTAGGAGCCAAACGCGGTCACAATGTCATGAAGACGTCAACCCGTGACTGTGGGGACCAAACCATAAAAGAAGAGATTGATTGGGCCTCAACAAATTTGTATGTGGGGTCTACAAAATGGTCAATCATTTTGACTATTTATATTCTCCTTGGTTTAATTTGATTCTAATATAATATTATATGTATATATGTATATATATTCAATAATAACAGCTCTCCACTAAGCATGAGTGTAACATGTATATTTAATTAATTTAATTATATATTTTAGTTTCATTAGGAGATAACTTTATAATATTATAGATGCTATTTTTTTGTCAATTTTAATATCTAGGTATAGTCTCGAACTTTCAACTCGTGCGATTTATGTATGAGGACATGATCAATATGATATTTACTCTCGGTCCGTGTCTCACAGTGGTAGGTGAGGATCTTCTACGTTCACAAGAATCGAATTCGAAATCTACTTAAATAAAAAAAATGGTTATACTTCATCTCTAGCTATTAATATTATTTATGCTGTTAATTATATTAAACATGACACCATTGTTCAAGTTTGGTTGAGAAACTTATAAATGCGCTAACTTAATCGTTTATAATTTTCTCTTCAAAAGATTGTTACATTAAATAAATTTATTAGTTTTCCTTTTCATCGTGGACAGAATAGATCTGTTTATATCCAGAAAATATTCGGAAATGTTACTTCGACTCGATTTGTTATTTCATTTTGGGGAGGTCCCTTTCCACGATTCAAAGTCTCGCATGTACCATAAATTTGTCCATGCATCTTATCGACTATAAAATTTGATAGAACTATAAATATAAGATGTCACCTACTACACTGTGGCCTATAATTTCAAGCCAAGAACCACGACTCATAATTATAAATTCAAATTGGAGGAAGAACCAAGTGCCCAAACTACACATTCATACTATAAGATGTAAAGTATACAAATACATAAATGCAAACATATTATCCGATGGATATGATGACTAACACAAAATGAAGTAAGAAATTAAAAGAATAAGTTAAAAGAATTATATCCTATCACACATCTCTCGTCAGGGATGGAATCGAAATAAAAAATAAGAGAAATCAAAATATATAAAAAAAAATTATCAAAAATTACAAAGGGCCAACACTTTTAAGAATTGAACTCACTATATTTTTCTTTAAAGGAGAACGATGCATTAATTAACCATTAGAAATGTTATATAAAATATCATGAAATTCCGAAGGGAGAACATTCGCCCAAAAAGCATTACCTCTTAATGTTAATTAAAATTATCTATTCACTTGATCAATTAGATAATTATTATATATTTAAAATTTATTTTATTTATTAATTGCAATTCTAGTATATGCGTGTATCCGCTCGTAATTGTTGTTATGTCTAACAAAATAAGTCATTGTTAACTGCGTTGGCGGCCGATCAGTTGGATATTTGGCAATCCAAATGCGTATCGATTGATCAGATTTTGCATTGAGATGAAGGCTTCCAAGTTCCAACTTTAGCTTCCCACTCGTTATTCTTCTCCAATTTGGGCACATTTACCCAACGTTGAAGATTTGCTCTTGCGGCCCTGCGGGATCAATCAAATCGGACGATTGCCAATATATACATAGATAAAGCATTAAATATATCATAATGATTGATGTATAACGTTTTGTTGCTTTTATGAGAAAGAACTTTGTAGTGCCCAAAAAAAATTCTCACCACCCAGAAACATTTTTGTTAATCTATATGCAAAACTTCAATAGATTATATATGGTCAACACGATCTTGCCATGGTTAATACGAATGGACCAGCTCAATTAATTATTCATTCGAAAACCATGTAAAAACTCGGCCCGGCAATGTGAATTAAGATTTTATAGTTCATAGTATTAATTTATTATTATTCGGTCCGATCATCCGGTTTAATCGATCTCATCGGTTCGATCTGATCCGTCGAATTATCCGGGTCAACGTCCGGATCGAGTTTTGTCCGAAAGTACTTTTCTTCTTTAAATAATTAATAATAACGAGAAATATACTACGTCCAGATTTAAATTTTCATATTTAGAATGTTATTTTCATACAAATTAATTCAACTGAAACTCTTTCGACAATTATAATCTTTACAAAATTTGTGATAAAAATATTCATTTTAAAGTTCAATAACTAATAAATAAAATGATTGATTAATCATTTCTTAGTTATTACTAAATACAAACTAATTCAATGACATTAGTATTATGCAAGAGAGATTTATGATTTGATATAAGAAGTATATAAGTCTCGATAAAAATCAAAATTAAAATTTTTAATATTGAAGCATGAGTCTGCATGACGCTCAATTTCACATTTTTTAGTATCCGTTCGAAATTTTCGATGTTTAGAATTACTAGCATATAATTAATGTGGAGTCGAGACTTAAACTGATCAAATTGATGATTCTAAGAGCCTGTTTGGTTAAGCTTATAAGTAAGTTAAAATTACTTATAAGTAAATTTTAGAAAATCTCCATGTTTGATAATTAAAAAAATATACTTATAAGTTGTTAGGTAACTACTTATAAGTTGAAAAAAATAAGCAGTTGTTGGCTTATTAATTATAACAAATGATATTACTCTTTTCTCCATATTTTTTAATATTATTATCATATAACTTTAATAGGATATATTAGTCAATATTTATTTTAACAAACATTACAACTACTTATGGATATTATCAGCACTTTTATCCAAACATGTAACT
>LTAE01003610.1:40477-66550 GCA_001647135.1 Pontederia paniculata
AGAGAGAGAGAGAAGAGAGAGAGAGAGAGAGAGAGAGAGAGAGAGAGAGAGATGCAGAGACTGCAGTTGTCTTCTTTTGTCATAAATCATAAAGCTGACAGGAGAGATGTTGTCTTCTATTCCTTGTCCTTGAATTGCTCCAACCAATTGGAAGCAACGAAACTGGACACAAGCGTTACTGTCAGCTGAAGAAATAATTGGAATCTGCTGCTGGTTATAAATTAAGTTGGCTCATATAATCATATATAATATTTAGATTATTTTATGGTTGATCAATTGGAGTTGTTGGTGAACAAAGAACTTGCAGGTCGACAGGTGATAGGATATTAAATCAATACGTACTATATCTATGTTGATAACACCCCGAAAAACAATTGCATGCAGCTTAATTGAGATGGTATACTTCCATTCCATGCATGATACTTTTGACTCCCTCAATTGCTAAAAGGTGAATAAACTAAAGCGTCCCTTGAAGCACACAAGGGGATGAAGAAATGGAAAACTAGGGACCCATCACCATTCCACTATGTCTACATAGTGCGTGCATGTGTGTTTACTCGAGTCAGATAGACCATGATCGTTTTTAGTTGTTTCAGGTTTACCTCCACCAGTTGAGAACGTTTCACAATTCACAATTACTGTTCTGATCCCATGTTCATTCTTAAGCAAAAGTGATTCTAGAGAAAGCAACAAGTCATGCATACGAATAGTGAGAAGATGAAAAAAGAAAAGTTGGTGCTAATAATTCAGTATATTTTAGTAGCTTCTCATTTGTTGTTTAATTTAATCTTTGGTAGAGTAAAAGAAGGCCCAAGTTCTTCTGGGTCTCTGCAGCGGCCCCATTGACGTCTGTGATACTTGCAAGCGTCCTGGTCTACCTCACCCACGCTGAGAACCATGGCGTCCAAGTGGTGAGTTCTTTTCTTCCGTTCGAACTCCGGCAGCGTCTCCGGCCGTAAAAGATTAAACATACAAGAGAATTAAGTGACTCTACAGACAAGTAATTCAAATAATTCATCAGAAACATGCAACAGTGGGGTGATCCTTGTTCTAAATTTCCAATTTTCAGATTGGCTACTTGAAGAAGGGTCTGAATCCTCCATCTGCGACCACTTTGACCTTCTCCACGCCCTACATGATGGTCGCCCTGAAGACGGGCATCATTACAGGGATAATTGCACTTGCTGTAAGTATATTAATTAATGTCCTCCAACATCCAAAGTATAATTTGTTCATGCATGAAGCAATTAGTATTAACTGTTACGTGTTAAACAGGAAGGAATCGCAGTTGGAAGGAGTTTTGCCATGTTCAAGAACTACCACATTGATGGCAACAAAGAAATGATAGCCTTCGGGATGATGAACATTACTGGTTCACTAACATCATGCTACCTTACCACCGGTACGTGCATTATGCTCCATTAATTGCAAGTTTGTACATTGCTGCAAGAAGCAGATATTGATGGCAAAGGTAATTAATCTCAGGGCCATTCTCGCGGTCTGCGGTGAACTACAACGCCGGGTGCAAGACGGCCATGTCGAACGTGGTGATGGCCGTGGCAGTGATGATCACGCTGCTGTTCCTGACGCCATTATTTCACTACACGCCCCTGGTGGTGCTCTCGGCCATCATCATCGCCGCGATGCTCGGCCTCATCGACTACGAAGCGGCGATACACCTCTGGCACGTCGACAAGGTCGACTTCTGCGTCTGCCTCGGCGCCTACCTGGGAGTCGTCTTCGGCAGCGTCGAGATCGGACTAGTCATTGCAGTAAGTAGTACTTATATATGCTTTGCTAGCTATGGAGCTATCAAATGATCTCAATCATGAAATTAACAACGTAATCGCCGTTGCAGGTGGCGATCTCAATACTGAGGGTTCTGTTATTTGTGGCGAGGCCGCGGACCACCGTCCTCGGAAACATCCCCAACTCCATGGCCTACCGCCGGATTGATCAGTACCCTCTGGCTCAGAGCGTGCCGGGAGTGCTCATACTGCGGATCGATGCTCCTATCTACTTCGCCAATGCAAGCTACTTGAGAGAAAGGTCTGTCACTAGCTGCTTAGTATACAATACAAAGTATATGCCCGGAGTAGTGTCACTAACAATGTGTTTGTGGTTCAATCAGGATATCTCGGTGGATCGATGAAGAGGAGGAGAATCTTAAACCAAAGGAAGGAAGCTTGCAGTATGTGATCCTAGACATGGGTGGTAAGTACATATATACTTCTCTTAGAGAGCACAAGTATGAGATGTTGATACCTCGCTAACGTTGCTCGACTGCTCTCTTCTGTGGCAGCTGTTGGAAGCATCGACACCAGTGGGATCAGCATGCTAGACGAAGTTAAGAAGGGCGCGGACAGAAGAGGCCTCCAGGTACTTGACGTGCACATTGACTGCACTATTAGATTGCATCAAAAAATTTTAGCTGTGTGGAGTTGGCACTTGCAGAAGCACTAACCATGAGCTTAATTTCTGCGATCAGCTCGTGCTAGCGAACCCCGGGACTGAGATAATGAAGAAGCTGGACAAGTCCAAGATCCTGGAAGCCATCGGGCAAGATTGGATCTTTCTCACCGTGGGCGAGGCTGTGGCTGCGTGCAACTTCATGCTGCACTCGTGCAAGAAGCCAGCAGCAGGGGTCGATGATGCTGCAGCTTGTGGTAACCTTGTGTGAGAATTCAGGAAGGCTAGTAGCATAAGATACTACCTACAGAATCATGGGGCGGTGCCGGGGCAGTTGTTGCTCTTTTTTTTTTTGGTTGCCGGCAAAGGGAAAAATTAGACATGTAAAGGCTTTTATTGGAGTCCTCGTGGAACCATGTCTACATCCTCTGTATGCTATACAAGTTGGAACTAATATATAACCATCGTTTTTTTTCATTCTGAACCGGGCATTAATCCATTGGTTAGTTGACACTTCGAAATTTGCTGCTCAAAGATTAATAGCTCAAGATGGGGATGTGCATAGGTTTCAGTATACTAGTACAAACTTGAGAACATTTATGCATATCATCCTGACTTTAATAAACATGGCCTCCTTTGAAATTGCTTTGATTATTTTGACTACATCAACTAAAAAGTATTAGCTTAGATAATACAATGAAAACTGTGCAGTACAAATAAGAATCACAAGTCACTCATTGGTAGTAATCTGGAAAAGCTCTTCATGTTTTGAATCCAGCATATATCATGGCAAATCAACCATCTTACAGAACCTAACGTGAAAAAAAGTCCTGCATGAAGTAATCTAGATCACGTAAAACTCAGGCAAGGATTTAATGAAAATGGGAGGTGAAACCCATCAAAATTTGGATTGGCATTAGAAATTAGAATATACAATATCCCATGGATGATTCAACTTGACAACTTCCGTCAACTACATAAGAACAATGCATGTTGATTCAATGGAATACAGGATATGAGCACCAACTAAGGAAATCTAGGTATTCTTCCATTTAAATCAGTGATCATCATTAGTTTTAGGCCTCATGCATCCACAAAAGCAGCTTTTCTTGGTCAGTCTTCGGTTATCTTTCCTTCCATATAGAAAATCTCTCAGCAGGACTCGGCTCCTTCTGTGTATAGCTTTGCTCCGCTTGTTCTCATGCTCTTCTTCAAGTTTCAGCAAGATATACTGGATCTTTTGGAGTTCAAGCTCCAATCTCCCGACCTTCTCTGATGTTTTCCTTGCATCTTCTGAGATTTGCCTTCTTCTCGTGCTGCCTCGTTCTCCATGTTTGTTATCTATTCCATTTGAGGAAGCAACATTCTTCGCCAAGTTGCTGTTCACATCAATAAGCTCTAAGACATTTGCTTCGGCTTCCTTTAGCTGTGCTTTGATTGTATCATACCCAAAATTTGGTGGAAGCTTCCCCATGGGAGAGCTCTCCATCTTTCTCTCCAACTCCTCCACACTTGTCTTAATGTCAGATAACCTGACAGCATCAGAATCCAATCTTTCAACTATCTTCTTGTTCCATTCTTGTTTGGATAGCAAGTGCTTCTTCAATGTCCCTAGCATATCAACATTCAACTCCTTTTCAGGCAACAGCTCAGAAGAAGGATATTCACTCTTCTCTTCCTCCACAGTCTCTATGTCATGCTCAACATCAACTTCAGACACTTTCTGTGATTGGTTATGGCATTCTCTTTCAGCGGCTTCCCATAACTGATCATCAATCTCTGAATTTCCTGAAACATGCTGGCCGTTAGAGGCATCATCGATGTAATGTGATGAACTTGAGGCCTGGTCAAGTTGAATGTCTTTCATCATTTGTCCGAACTTATCTTTGGATATGTCTTCATTCTTTACACCATCGACATCCAGACTCATGCTGAAATTCTTACTTGCTTGTATATCTGTTTGTCCATCAAGTGTTCGCAACCGTAGTCCTTTAGCATCTTTCCTTGCAGCTGCGAGATTGGAATTACAATCAAACCTTTCCTGCTTCAGAATTACTCTCACATTCATTATCATTTTCTGAAGAGCATCAGCTTTGGCAATGAATTGTTCCAATTCCAACACCCCTGCAGTGCTCATGCTCTTGTGGCCTGCCCTAGGTTGACGATCATTGCAATGTTGTTGATGAGGCTCCAAAGATATATCCTGAAAAACAAGTGCTAAATGTGTAAATAATGAATGTCTTATGTCTAATTGGCACTGGTGATGACTTTGCATGGCATTGAAGCTAAAAGTATAATTAACATGCCTCAAGCTCTATAGCACAATTGTAGCAAAAGAAAAATGAGAACAAGACTAATCAGGGAATAGATTTAGTATGACAGTGGATACTATAATTCATGTTGTAAGATGTCTAAAATCTTTTGATCTAACAGAATGAGTAATTGTGATATCCATGTAAAGAAATAATTTGCTCAATAAAGTATAGAAATAGCATACATTTCTTTCATTGCAGTTCAATGCATTGAGATCTGATGTTACTTCGGGAATGTGCAATGAAGTTGTTTCAGCCACAAGTCCTTTGATTTGTTCCTCAAGATCATTAAACAATTTCTTTGCAACATCAACATGATCCCTGATTAAAGTCGCTTCCATGGTTAGTATATGTTTCTCTACCATGTAGTGGATCTCTCCTTCTAATGTCACCTCGTGAGCTTTTTCCTTGTAAATTGCTGCATTAACTGCTAGAATATGGATTTCACTTAACAATGCATCTATTTCCAATTCACAACGGTCAACCTCATTTGTTTGTTTCTGAAGTTCTGTAAGCAAGCGTGTCTCTCTGGTCCTAAGAACTTCAACTTCTTCATTTATTTTATCAATTTCCTTCTGCATTATCTCATTAGCTTCATGAAGACATCTGATATCTCCATTTCTCTGAGAAACAGCCTCTGTCAACTTCAGATTCTTCCTCTCCAATTCTTCTTTGACAAGCTTGGACTCTTCAATTTGCAGCTGAACATCCTGAAGAAGTCTAAAAAGTTCAACATTCTTCTCATCAGTGGATTTAACCCTTTCATTTGCTTCTGATAATTGTGTTTCCTTCTGTATCAATTCATTTGTCAAGTTCTCTGATTGAAGATATAATTCATCGTAGAAGCTTCTGGCATTGTTCAAATCAAACTCTAAGTCGAGTAAGGTGTCTTTGAGCTCTTCCAAGCATGTCATGGAATCTGTAAGTTGCATGTTCTCTAGTTTCACTATACCTATTTCCCCATTTAGTTTGACAATTTCATCATCAAGGTTACTTTTGACAGAACGTAGAAAAGCAAGATCACAATTGGAGGATTTCAACACCAGCAATGTCTCAAGGCTGAGACTCTTGAAAAACAAATGAAGGTGGTCAAGTTTGATGGTTTCTGCAAGGACATCAATATGTTCCTCCTCCAAATCATAATGCTTCTTCTTCAAATTGTGAAATTCTTCCGAAAGGGCATTCTTTTCTTGTATTAGCATAAGGTTTTGATTTTGTGATGCCTGGAATGATTCTTGCAGCCTATTTAACTGCACAGATAAAGACCCTATTTCAGCACTCAATAACTTCTCCCTTTGCATGTTGGCTTCAATGTTCTCCATTAGGTGTTCATTCAAGCCAGAGTAGGACTTCAACTCTGTTAATCTCTCTGCACTGAGATTCTTGAAATATAAATAAAGGTGTTCCAGTCTCATGGACTCAGCAAGGATTTCAATGTTTTTCACTTCCGAATCATTATGCTTCCGCTCTAATTTGCAGAATTCATCTGAGAGCGCCTCCTTTTCTTCTATTAGCTTTAGAATTCGATCTTCTGATTCCTGTAGGGACTTGTGCAAAGCATTTAACTGTGTGGAGAAAACACTTAGTTCAGCCTTCAATAATTCTTCTCTTTGTCTGCTGGTTTCTATACTCTCCATCAAATGTTCATTCAGACTACTTAAGGACTTCAACTCTGCCAACCTTTCAGAACTAAGACTCTTGAAGAAGAAATGGTGATGACATTGTTTCATCGCCTCCTGGAGGATTTCAGTGTGCTCCTTTTCAAATTCAATGTGCTTCTGCTTTAAGTTGCAAACTTCTACTGAAAGAGCTTCATTTTCTTCCATTAGCTCTAGTCTTTCAACTGTTGATGTCTGGAGAGCCTCTTGCAAATTACATAGTTGAATGAAGAGAGCCTCTTTTTCAGCCTTCATTGCTTCTTCCCTTTGTATATTATATTCAAAATTTTTCGTTAGTTGTGCATTCAAGCGTAGCAGTTCAGCATGCTTGTTTTCAAATGATGATATTTCTTCAGCTTTGTCCTCAAGCTCCTTCTCAAGATGACATCTCTCTGATCTCAGGTTGACCATATCAAGAGCTGTGTGCCTAAGAAGTGTGACAAGAATTGATATCTGCAGATGCAATTGTTGATTCTCACAATCATTTTCTGAAATGAAACTCAGTAGCTTTCTAATTTTAACAATAACAATATCCAGGAGAGCATCATCATGGATGTCATCTATAAGTTGCGGCCCTTTATTTGCAAGAAGTGTGTCGCTAAATAGGCGGATTCCCTGGCTTAGCTTCTCATTATGTTTTGTCAATGATTGTAACTTGGACACTTGTATGGATATTTCCTGCTCAAGTTGTGAAACAAGTTCCTCAGCTTTTCTACAGTCTTCTAGATGTTTCTGAGCTTTCAGTGAAAGATTCAAGTTTCTTTCATGAGCTTCGGACAAAGTTGTCTGTAATATGAACATTTCTACCATTGCAGCAACTGATTTATTTTGTTCTTCTTCAAGTTCCTTGTGTTTCAAAAGATTTTCTTCTTGAAGCAAAGATATCATGTTTTCTAAATTGGTAACCTGAGCTTTATATGATTGATTAACCTTGGTGTATTCTTCTTTCTCAAGCTTCAAAAGTATTTCCAGCTCGTTGATCTGGTTGATTGACAGATCCCTTTCGCTTGTTAGACTTGAGTGTCTGTCCTGAAGCTCAGCAAGCATACTACCCAAGTCATCTAGGCTAGAAGTGATGCTTTGAACCTACAATAGATTGCAGCCACAATTATTCAGGTTATTAAGATGATAGCTTGGTAAGGAGTCACGAGAGTTAGCAAGATAGTAAATTATGTTATTCAGTACAGATATGGCAACTAAGTGGATCATGCAAACAGTTAACATTTTAGTAATGTCCTGGAACTAGATACTGCCTACCTGAGAAAAAAGGAAAAAAAAATAAAACCTGGATCAAAGCTCATTGTGGCATAAAAAAAATGTAACCCAATCCCATGCATTATACACATGCAAGGAACAAAAAACATGCATGAACAAGAGCATATGCGTGCATGCACAAAGAAAGCTTACTTGAGATGTGAGAGCATTTTTCTCAGCTAAAAGTCTTCTGTTTTCATCCTTGATAGACTGACAGGATTCTTCAAAGTCTTTCATTTTTGCTTTCAATTCCTCAACCTCGAATGTTGCCACATATAATGTATTTTCTAAAATGTTATTTTTCTTTGAAAGATGTTCAACATTCTTAGTGAAAATCTCTAACTTAGAAATAACCGAGTCCCTTTCAGTGATGCAGGTCGAAAGCTCAAGATTCAGAGATTCATATGAATTATTTAATGTGGCGAATTTTTTCACTTGTATATGGTTTTGTTCCTCAAGAGATTGGCAGGATTTTTCAGACTCTTCTAGTTTTTCCTTCAATCCACCAACTTCATTTTTTGCATCAGATAATGCAGTCTCCAAGAAATCATTTTTCTCTGAAAGATTATCCACATTCAGAGTTAAAATCTCTAGTTGAGAAACAACTGAATCCCTCTCAGCAATAGTGTTTGAAAGTTCCAGATTCAGGGATTCACATGAATCATTTAGTACTGCATTTTTTTCTCTCAGATTAAAATTTTGATCTTTGAGAGACTGGCAAGATTGTTCAAAGTTATTCAATTTCTCTTTCAATTCCACAACTTCAGATTTTGCTTCAGAAAATGCACTGCCTAAGATGTTATTTTTCTCAGAAAGATTCTCCACAGTTTGATTAAGAATCTCTAACTGAGAGAGAAGTGAATCCCTCTCAGAAATACGAGTTGAAAGCTCAAGATTCAGAGAATCATGCAAATCATTTAGCGCCAAAATGATTTTACTTTGAGTACAGTTTTGATCCTTGAGGGACTGGCAGGACTCTTCGGAGTTTTTCTGTTTCACTTTTAATTCCCCAAGTTCAGATTTTGCATCAGATATTGCATTCTCCAACAAAATATTTTTCTCCGAAAGATTCTCCACAGACTGAGTAAGAACAACCAATTGAGAGACAACTGCATCCCTCTCAGCAATATGGTTTGAAAGTTCAACATTCAGAGATTCATGTGAATCACTTAGTGATGCAATTTTTTCACTTTGAGTACAGTTTTGATCTTTGAGAGACTGACAGGATTCTTCTAGGTCTTTCATTTTCTCCTTCAATTCCCCAACTTCAGATTTTGCATCGGACAATGCATTCTCCAAGAAGTTTTTGTTCTCTGAAAGATACCCAACAGTCTGCGTAAGAATCTCTAACTGAGAAGCAAATGAATCTCTCTCAGCAATACAGGTTGATAATTCAAGATTCAGAGACTCATGTGAACCATTTAATGATGCAATGTTTTCACTTTGGACACAGTTTTGATCCTTGAGAGCCTGACATGATTCATCTAAGTCTGTCACTTTCGCTTTCAATTCCCCAACTTCAGATTTTGCATCAGATAATGCATTCTCCAAGAAGTTATTTTTTTCTGAAAGATTTCCCATACTCTGAGTAAGAATCTCTAATTGAGAGGCAAATGAATCTCTCTCAACAATACAAGTAGATAGTTCAAGATTCAGAGATTCATGTGAAACATTCAGTAATTCAATTTTTTCGCTTTGAGTACAGTTTTGATTCTGGAGAGACTGACAGTATTCTTTTAGGCCTTTCACTTTCGCCTTCAGTTCCCCAACTTCAGATTTCGCATCAGATAATGCATTCTCCAAGAAGTCATTTTTCTCTGAAAGATTCCCCACATTCTGCGTAACTATCTCTAATTGAGAGACAAATGAATCTCTCTCAGTAATACAGGTTGATAATTCACGATTCAGAGATTCATGTGAATCATTTAGTGATGCAATTTTTTCACTTTGTGTATAGTTTTGATCCTTGAGAGACTGACAGGATTCTTCTAGGTCTTTTACTTTCTCCTTCAATTCTCCAACTTCAGATTTTGCATCGGACAATGCATTCTCCAAGAAGTTCTTTTTCTCTGAAAGATGCCCCACATTCTGAGTAAGAATCTCTAATTGAGATACAAATGAATCTTTCTCAACAATAGAGTTTGATAGCTCAAGATTCAGAGATTCCTGTGACTCATTGAGTGATGCAATTTTTTCAACTTGGGCACAATTTTGATCCTTGAGAGACTTATAGGACTCTTCTAAGTCTTTCAATTTTCCCTTGAGAGACTTATGGGACTCTTCTAGGTCTTTCAATTTTCCCTTCAATTCTGCAACTTCAGATTTTGCATCAGACATCATATTCTCCAGCAAGTTATTTTTCCCAGAAAGATTCTCCATATTCTGTGTGACAATCTCTAATTGAGAGATAACTGAATCCCTCTCAGTAGTACAGGTTGAAAGTTCAAGATTCAGGTGTTCATTTAAATCACTTAGTGCTGTAATTGTTTCTCTATGAACACAATTTTGATCCTTAAGTGACTGGCAGGATTCTTCCAAATCTTTCATTTTTCCTTTCAATTCCCGTCCCTCTGCATTTGCATTAGATAATGCAATCTCCAAGAACTTATTTTTCTCTGAAAGATTTTCCCCATTCTGAGTGAGAATCTCTAATTGAGAGGTAAGTGACTCTCTTTCAGAAATTCGGGTTGAAAGTTCAAGATTAAGAGATTCATGTGAAGCATCAAGTGCAGCAATTTTATCTCTTTGAATAAAGTTCTGATCCTTGAGATACTGGCAGGATGCTTCGGAGTCTCCCAATTTTGTCTTCAATTGGTCAACTTGACTGTTTGCATGGGTGAGTGCGTTGTCCAAAAAGTTGTTTTTCTCTGAAAGATTTTCCATGTCATTGGTGAGATTCCCTAAGTGAGAAACAAGTGAATCCCTCTCAGAAATACAGGTTGAAAGTTCAAGATTCAGAGATTCATATGAATGATTTAGTGCTGAAATTGTGTCTCTTTGAATACAGTTTTGGTCCTCAAGAGTTTGGCAGGATTTCTCAAAGTCTTTAACTTTCCCTTTCAATTCATGAACTTCAAGTTTTGTATCAGATAGTGTGTTTTCCAAGAAGTTATTTTTATCTGAAAGAATCTTTAAATTCTGAGTAAGAATCTCAAATTGAGAGACTAGAGAATCCCTCTCAGAAATACAGGTCGAAAGTTCATGATTCAAAGATTCAAGTGAACCATTCAGTGTCAAATTTTTCTCCTTTTGAACCTCAAACTCCATGTTTAACTCTGAGAGCGAATTTTCCAATATCTTATTCCTCTCTGAAATTTTGCCCATATCTTCCAACTTCTCCATAAGAAGCTCCTTTTCAGCTTCCCCTGTCTTGCAGTTTTCTTTCAGCTCAAAGTTTTCAGTCTGCAGCTCCTTGATAGTTACCTGAAGGGATTCTGAATTCAAGGTGATGGTTTCCATTTTCTTCACTAATTCTTGGTGCCTCCTTTCTAATACACCTCTACCTTCTTTCAACTGACAGAGCTCTTGATCAAGAATCTCCTTTTCCCTTTTGTGAAAATCAACTTCTTCTATAAGTTTCTGATGCTTGTCCTTCAGTAAAATAGTTTCTTCTTGAAGATCTTTAATCAACAGACTAGAATTGAGGTTCACTTCTTTCAAATTGTCACTTTCCTCCTTCAGCTTACATATTTCTTCTTGCAGATTCCCCTCAGAGAGTTGGACATCCCTAAGCTTCTCCATCCATTTTTGAATCTCTAGATTCAAAAGTTTTACCTCTTCCTGAGACTCGGTGAGCAGTTTTTCCTTAGCACATAGTGCCATTTGAGCTTCCATGCATTGCTGTTTTTTTTCTTGTAATGTAACAGTGACTTCATTGAATTCATCTTCTTTCAATTTGAGTTCATGCTCCTGCTTCTTGGTTTTCTTTTCTAACATCTCAAGTTCCAACTGTAGTGATCTGTCAAGTTCTTCAATGTTGCTCAATTTGTGGGCTTCATTTAGAATATCAGACTTAAGTTTCTGCATTTCACTTTGTGCATTGGAGAGTTGTGACTCTAGACTTGATATTCTTTCAAGAGACCTCTGGTACTGAAGAAGGTCTTCGTCCTTCTGAGAATTTAATTGAGAGAGTCTATCTTTGAGGCTTTGAATTTCACTTTCAGCTTTATTAGCACGATCAGATTCTTCCATTACCTGGGTTTTAAGGTTTTGATTTTCAGTTGACAACCGGGAAACATCTTGTTGCAGATCTTTTATTACATTAATGTCTTGTTTGTCCCTAATCTTTTGAGGCTCTCTGGAGCCTTTGCGTCCCTTATTATCAAATTCTCCATCCTCCTCCACAAAATTTAGACCTTTTTTAACTCTTGCTTCTCCACTTGCAAACATCTCATTCAGTTGTTTCAAACCTCTTTTGCTTGGAATTGAATTATTATCTTCAGAGTACGCTCCATTTCTACTGATGGCATGAAAATCAGATGATAAGCCTGAAGTGTCCTTCGGTAAGTCTTCAGGACCAAAAGATGCACGAACAGGAGGTGGTACTTCAGGTGTGTGAGGCTCCATGTCATTGTTGCTAGAAGCATAAGGTGACTCGTCAGGTGACATTAAGGGGACTTGGTTTGGGAATGCCTCTGTCATTGTTCGATGGGCCTGGCGAAGTGCACCAGTTGCCTGATCATATCTTTCTGCTAGAGCACGGTATGCTCGGTAGAACTCCTCCACAAGTTTCATAAGTTCGGGACGCTTCTTGTAGTACATCTCTGCTCTTCGTGCAAAGGAATCGGCATCCTCTTCTATGAGCTTGATCATTGCTTTGACCTTCATGTCCATATCTGTCCAGTAAAATAAACTTCTAGTTAAAATAGACTCTCCAAATTCACAAAAAGACAATTCATGAACTTGCTTTGAACATTACACAACATAAAGAAACTTTAAAGAAGACTGTTCGTTGTATTATTGTTTTTACTCATCCAGCATGATTCATCCTTTCCAACAAGTTTCTACAGCAAGGTGAAACCTGAAAAGTGTGCTGAATCTGTTTTCTTCTTTCCTCATGAATTTTTTGCAGTTGTTGACCATGAAATCATGGATTCAAGGGGTACAAACAAACTCTATACAGAAGCAGTCAGAAGGCTGCATAGGTATAACCTACTCCTACCCAACTAGTTGGGATGTACTCATCACATAGTGCGTAACCTTTCATATGAGAAGCGGTACTTTTTTCGTTCATGTTACCATGGAAAATGGTTTGGTTTCAAGGCCCAAATGATTTTACAGGAGAAGTATAACATATTAAAGGTTAAGATGATCTAACTATTCCAGTGATAGAAATGTGGTAGTCTAATGATGAATATGTTGCAGAAATCTGGATTACCAGTCTGATCTGATTCGTCTTCAAAGTTTGGAGAAATAAAAAGTTGTCAAATATGTTTTATCATTTTTCATATGTTTATAAATGCATCATGGACTAAGTGACGAATGTATTATCTTCGGCACTAACTCCGCCTTCTTATTTCTACATAGTAGTATTTTTATAGTGATGTAGAGTTTACATTATCATACTTAGATGGTCATTCTGGGATAGAACAAACTCCAGAAAAGAAGTCAATATATAGTTGTCATAAAACAGATCAACACTACAGACGAGATGTGTGCATTTCTTCATATCTTCGCTTTGGTACACACACAATTATTTTCTAGATCCAGATGGAATTTAAGTGTGGTTCATCTTCTTTTCAAAAAAAAGTGTGGTTCATGTTGTTGCCTGCCTAACCTATCATGGAAGGAGAGTGACAAAATAGATGTGTGCAAAGGGTCTATTTGAAGAAAAACACACCAACCTCTGGGTTCAAACTTTCTAGTTGCATTCTTAGGTGCACAGGTTTAGCACGCACCGGCACAGATGAAAATCATTCTCCTGGTTGGAATTTATATATCTGATGACTTATGCAAGAAAGAATAAATCCACTTTCATGCTAGTGAGTAACAGTATGATCTTTCCAGGAAAAAGGAGCAAAGTATAAATGTTTAGCTGCATTTGTTTCACATAAGTTGCAGGTTAAAATGTTTTCCCAATACCATGAAAAGCATTTTTCGACATTTGGTTCTATAACAAAAATTAAAATTAAAGTTACATGTTAATTACTTTTTTATATGTATAAAACTGGAGACAATTGGAACGGGAAAATGTTTCCCCTCTTCAAAAGGGGAAATATTTTCTGTTCACTAAGATTTCCTGATGCCAAATGCAGAAATACCAGGAAAGTGTTCTCCGAAAAAACATTTTCATCCAAATAAACACAGCCTAAAATTAAAAACCACCAGTGCACCATGCATATACATGCTCCAGATGATCGGTTCAGCATGAAACAACATAGAGAAAAAAGCACAGAGTATTGCTAGCAAGTATCTGCATCTGGCCAATTACTGTGTTTAAGGTATAACTCAATAATTTTGATTCATGAGATAATGAAGACTGAAACAAGAAATGAGAAAAGACATTCCAAACAACTAAAAAGGGAAATCAAACAAAGACAATAAGTGTTATGTTCCTGAGAATGCTACCAACCAAAATGGAAAAGTAAACAGAGACCTGTAAGATTGTCCTGAAGCCATCTGGAATTCTTTGGGCTGATATGACTATCCCACCACCATGAATAACGGCGCCTTGATTCAGAACTTGGAATGGTTGCCATGTTTGTGTTTTACGGATGCAGGATTCCGAACCCAATTATAACTTTGGTAAATAGATAAAACAAGATTGAAAGAAACGAAGGGATTCCTTTAAGCTGAACGATAAAGTGATAGCTGAATGTGACTTGTGCCTCTCGAGTCAGGTATAGAAGGAAGTTTACAGATGCTGTCAATAAGCAACAAAGCAATGAGCTCACAGAAAATTAACATTTTTTTATGTTGAAGGAGGAAACAACCAACCTTTTCATGTGATAAGCGCCACTGCATAAGAGATCCAACGCAGTTCCAGTATGTTCACGTGTTAGGACAAGTATTACCTACCAAGGATCAGTCATTTTAAAAATGCCATACAGTTGAATATTCACAATTCAGCATCTCACCAAACTTTTTTTTATAGAAACATTGAAACGAGAACTTGTAGAAAATTTATACCTTTATTGTATAATGATGTAATTGTTGATACATAAATGCAAGTTTTCTTACCTGATAGATAGTTCAGAGCTTGATAACATCTCCCCACTGAAATCTCTGGGATCTTAGTTCTCCACCCATCATCCTTGCTCAAATCCATTGTCTAAACATGACAATTTGGTTGTTCCCGCACTTGATCGGATTAAAGTGTGAAAAAGCATAAAAAAAATATATGACACTGCACTTACTAAGGAGGCATCGATAAGGCTGATCACCTACAGAAGGAAGTAATGTGATAAGAATCTGACACGAGAACAAATTTAGCAACATAAGTAGAAGAAAGATTTGTGCAAAAAACATAACAAAATTTCTTCCCAATAAATCATCTTATGCCAAAGTGCTTCCTTCAACACCTTACAAGGTTGAAACTGTTACATGCATTATGATCACATGAACCATATGCATGACACCAAACAAGAAGAAGAAAAAAGTATGACCGGAAAGAAAAACCAAACTCTCAAGCAGAGTAAGAAAACAACTTCTTTTGCGATTGCTCGTCAGAAACACGGGAAGCAAAACCAAATGTGCATAAGAATGGACCATAACAGTCCCAGATACGACATCAATCAGAGAATTTAGCACAATCTACAGCAACAAATCTCACCAAGAAGCGATCTTGGCCGACTGTAGCCTCAGAAGTTTCGGAATTTCACAAGATCAGAGACCAGAGGGACTACAAAGTAGAAAGTGCCTCCTGGGACATGAACAAGAGATCCAAAAATCCAATCTTGAAGAGAGGAAGAGGGAGGAGAGAGAGCGAGAGAGAGAGAGAGAGAGAGAGAGAGAGAGAGAGAGAGGAAAGGAATCATACGAGTGAGCAAAATGTGATGCGGGATGGGTTGTGTCAAGCAGCCGTGATGATAGATCCCTGCTGCTTTTCTCACACACCCCTTCAGTCCATCTTTCTCTCTCCTCTGTCTCTTCTGTCCCTCTCTACTGTTAATATCTCTTTTATGACACTGCCAAGATGGAAGGAGAGAGAAAATAAATAAAAACAAGCAAAGCAAAAGCTGCACACAGGAAAAAGAGGAAGAAACAGAGGACCAAAAAATGCGTTTGTGCCTGCTTGAATTAGATCTCCCATAAAGCAAAAAGCAGATATTAGCGGTAATTACAATTATTTACCTTAGGAGTAATCATAGGATGAGTCATTTGAGCATAATGCAATATTTAAGGATCAACAAACCATATTTACAAGTGAAAATGGAAATATTGAGCTGTGAAATGGATAAAAAATATGAAGAATACCAATAAAATGTATGAGCAATATTTTTTTACTAATGAACATTTTCATTATTTTTTTTAAAAAAAGATCATCTACAAGATAAAAGCTGATAATAAAAGGCATTCTTATTAATACTTTTTTTAATTTCTTTTAAAAAAGTTTGGAGTCTTTTTTTTTTTAAAATAGATTTTAGAATATATTTAATTTTTGAATAAAAACGTAGTAAAATGACTCATTCCTCAATTTAAATATTAAATTAAATTTTTATTTTTAATTTATGTATTTTCTATTTTCAGTTTATAACTGCAAAATATTTTATTTCTTTATAATTTAGGTATATTCCTTTTTTAACATCAGAAAAAAATTATTACTCTAGAATCATGTTTATATGTATGTATTTAAACAGCTTATTCATGAATTGTAGAGTTATGAATATTATAATGTCATTGGGTGAATTATTATCTTATTTTATATTTTAGAGATAGATTTTATTTTTAATATTTTTTGGGACATGAGAGTCAAGATGTCTGATGATTGGGGGCTGAGCTCCAGTGAAGGGTTCCCAAGGCATTTTTTGGTTTGTTCTTGTGCTTTGGAGCAGACGGCTACAGTAAGTGGACATTGCCCCCTTTCATTCGGTGGCCCTTGCAGGTCTCCTTTATAATGTTTATATTATTTGCTGGACTTTGGAAAGTATATATTTACAAAAAAAAAATCTTATTAGTTAAAACAAAGAAGATCAGGTACGCAATCTTTTTTTATTAGAAACATGGCAATATTATCTTCTACTAGAAAAAGAAAAAAATTGTGGAGTCTTCCTTAAAATTAAGGTTATTTAGAATGCAATGGAGATATAATACTTTTGAAAATATATAATAATAATAATAACTTTGTCGTGGAGGCTAATAAGTTTTCGAACGAGTTGTCTGATTTATATTTTGTTATGCTTATACTAACTTTTATGCAATTTTAACATGGATGAATTGTTGTAGTTCATATATTTGATTTCTTTTTCATGTTCAGTTGATGCAATTAGAATTAATTTTTATGATGAAATAAATCCATTTGGAGTTGACAATAATATTCAACTATAAAACCCGTCAAATACATGAATAATCGTTCTTGTGCGACGACCTTTTTATTACAAATTAATTACAGGAGGAACATACATTATATAATGCATGAATCGATATTTTAAATATCTCTAGATGGTCCATATAGTTTTTCTAAATGGTATATATAGTTTAGTTTGTTGTGATAAACATAATCATTCATGGATTTTAAAATCTACAATGTTCATTGTTATGTATATTATATTATATTTTTTCTTTGCTTTCCTTATTTTAACGAAGGGGTTTCAAACTTTCAATCTATGTTCCCTGAAAGTACATCATATTCCTAAAACTAAAAATATATTTTCTCATGACGAATTCATATCTTTAACTGTTTGACTAGTCAACATTATAAATAGGTCATACGAAAATCAATGTTATAGTCATAATCAAGATCTATATCAGTGTGAGTCATCTCATTATGAATATCATTATGCTATCACTATGTCATCTCTATTTATTTTTCTATAGGATAAAAAAAGGAAAGACAATTCTCCTACAAGCGATGAAGCTGAATATGTAAATGAAATATAGAAAAAATAATATATAATAAAATAATAGAAAAAATTATAAATAATAAAAAAAATCACCTCCTTTCTTACCTTTTTGTTTATGTATTTATTTATTTATTTTATCATATCTTTTATTACAATTGTATTATAATAATGCCAAATTTCTTCTCGTTCCATAGATTTTTATTCAATTCAATATTTCACTTATGATTCATTGTCATTTTTTTATTGTATTATTGTCATAAGTTATTCAATTATCACAATCAGTAACGAGTATTTAACAATGATGAAGATCATTAATTTTACCTCGATGTCAATAAGGTTAGCTAGGCCAAAATTCAACATTCCGTATCAATTATTTTCGAAGAAAATCTTTTAAGTCATTGACCCCGAAGAGATTTAATTATTCTCGAAGGAACTCAATTATTCTTAAAGGACTCCATTTACAATTGCTAGGAAAAATGGGCCGTGCATGTTTTAGATGTAATCATTGTTTTGTCATCTAAAGAAATAAATATGGTTTTATTGATTGAATGATTAATTGAAATGAAAATCTTATATCTCCAATGATAATAGGATTTAAAACATGTATTGCATGTGATTGAATTGATTCATGAAATGTATGATTTGATTCTCGATGAATTGATCATGGGTAATTGTAAATAGATTCCTTCAAATTCAATTGGGTTTCTTTATGAACAACTGTATATGAATTTCTTTAATCACATTTCTTTAGAAATAATTGTCACTATTATTTAATAGTTTCTTCAAACCTAGCTAGCCTTAATGGCATCAGGGCAAAAATCAATGACATTTTATTAAAGGCTCACTATTGATTGTGATAAATGAATAATTTAAAATAATAGTATAATAAAAAAATATATTCAAACCTATTGAGCAAAAAGAAATGAGCATTGCATATTGTAATTAAGGTTCTTTCAATTGAAAGATTAATATTAATGAGATAAAGGAAAGTAAAGGTCAAAAGGTAAAATAGATCTATTGATCTTAATTTCTTTATTGTATCTTTATATATGATTTTTTTCTATTGAATATTTTTTATATATATTGGGCTTCATCGTTAATGAAAGAATTGTTTCATCTGTTTTTTATTATACATTCAATGAGAACGATGATAGGGATGGCTTTAGTGATGCAGAAATTCGTGATGTGGTGACTTGTACATGATATGAGTATATGAGTTATAGCTATTTTATTAATTATGACTTATCTTTATCGAACAATATAAAAAATATGTTATTCTTGCTAAATTTATTTATAAAATTTTTATTTTAAAATTATTATTTCTGCATGATGTGTCCATGTTGTTGATCAATCTTTTATTCAAGTCTCCAAATGAGCATTCGCCATTTGACGAAACGTGAATTTGAGGGTGTTACATTCAATCGTTGGTGCATATATCAGCTTAAACATATAATAGGAAAATAATCTCAATGGTCAATTGAGAGGAAAATAATGTTCATTTCAAATTTGCATTAAATTTTTTATCTCAATTTAATATAGACTAGTGTCAAACAAGGAACAATATGAATGTAACTAAGAGTAACAATGAAAATTTATCCATGAACTGGTAAACATTTTTTTTTATTTTCATAGTAGGCAATGTTTTTAACTTTATAGAAAATGATCATATATATCTTGAAACACATAATCCATGCAAATAAATAGTTTTTAGTATTTGATTAATTGAACAATCACTTACCAATTTATTGATTACAAGCATATTATTATCAATTAATCTAACGATCAAGATCATTTTTGCTTAATTGATTGGTTCATATCTGTGATAAACTAATTTATGATTAGTTTATTATAATGTATGACCACCAACATTTTTACCCTATATTTAAAGTCAATGGACCTTTTAAATAAAAAAAATCTGTTGACATTAAGGAAAATACTTTTCCGAAAAGCAATGTCGACTTGTCTGAGTCAGGGAATGAATAATTCTTAGAAAAAAGTTATTGACAATTTAACAACGTAAATTTAATTTGTTAGAAAAGAACAATTCAAATAATTACAAAGGAAAGAAAGAATGAGTATAAAACCCATTTCTTCGTATTTTTTCGTATGTTAAGTCAATAGTCCTTTTTGTAATAAAATAATAGTTGACAGTAAACCAAATGTATTTAATGAACGTGTTAAGCGAATTTTTTTTACGAATGTCAAAGTGGTTTTATATATTATTTTATTTCTTATATATTATTAACCTTGAATATGCGCAAAAATGACACTGTGTATACTAAATATCATTGAAAATAATTATATCAGTTCACAAGTTTTCTAGTTTAAAAATAGTAAATATAACTATGATAAATGATTTTAATCATTTTTGGGCGTCATATGTCTTAAAGTTTAACTAAGGTTGATACACGCTTCACACAAAAGAAATATTTGATATGTGCACTAAATTATAACCTTAAAAGGAATAATGTAAGCAATTATAACAGGGAAAAATTATATGATCCAATTTTAATTTCCAGTGCATAACTTTTTGTCAAAATTATGCGTATCATATTTGACATATCAATTACTTATTGTGAATATTTGAATCTCAATTACACACATGCACTAAAAAAGAAAATTGCTCTTACCACCTCACGAGATGACTTGATGCTGCCTTATATTTATGTGTTCATGTGCACAGTGTTGTTGGAAATTTGTTTGTTTTGTTATTAAAAAGACTTCTCCTAATAGCAAGTAACGTGACACATGTGCTGTAATATGAAATTAATTTTCTAATATTTTCGTTTGATTGGACTAAAAAAATAAATTTATTTGCTTACTTGTAACAATAAAAAATAAAACTACTCGTTTACTCGTGGCTCGTTAGTTGAGTCACACGTACTAAAGGCATCAAGGCGTGTTCCAAGTTGCCATTACGATATATACGTGACAAAATAAAACATCTTTTCCTTGAACAATAGTTATCACTATTATTATTTAGGTAACGATTTTTCCGTTGCTTGTTAATTTAGAAAAAAAACACTTTCCTCGTCAAAGGTCATCAATTCAGCTAACTCCAATTATTCTTTGAACACATAACTAATTATCTTATTATTATTGAATATATCTTACATTGCTTTATTTTTTTAATATTTGGTGCTAATTATTGTTTCTAGTGTAGCGAGGTAAAAACAAGATTCTCAAGATCAATATTTGAAATAAAATTGTCGAATTCCATAAATAATCTTAAGATCTAAGATCATATGTCTCAATAAAAAATATATTTTGAAAATAAAATTATTATTTTTTGCGATTAAAAGATATGCGCATGTGCTTTATTTCGTGTGGGTGACGTAATGCGCCATACATTCTATACTACAAACTCCTTATTTCTTAATACAAAATTAAGATAAGTAGATTGAATATTATCTAAAGTAATTACTATCATGAACAAAAAGATTATTATTATTATTATTTTAATAGTTGTAGAAGGTCTAAATAAATTAGGATCAATCTTGAAAGTAAGATTAAGAATGATTAAGACTTATCTTGAACACCCTCAATGGTATATGACTTTTAAGTGAGAATGAAATTTTTTGGGTCTCCTGGAATTCATTCTCAATTAAAACTTTGATTAATATTTAAATAATTATATTTTCTATTTTTGAAACGAGAGTGAAGTCTTTTGGCGTATTTAGTTAGATCAAGATCAAAGTATTTCATATAGGAAAGAAGAGGTTATTATATAATAATTCTATTTGCCATAATTCAATTTTTTACATATGCATATTAACTTTTTAACTTAAAAAATAATAATATAGTTGAGTGATATTTTTTTTTTCTACGTACGCATAGACGAACTCTTTTAAAAGTTATTTGCAAGGTGCATCCTATAGTGACCGTGTTTAAGCATATTTTAGTCAAAGATATATTTAAGAAACTTTGTTTATTAAGATAATTTGAACATAGGAAAACTTGAAAGGATGATTAGGATCTCTTATTGTACGAATGACTACATATATAGAGTCCAAAAAGGACTACAATAATAGTATTCACCTTTATTTTAGAAATGTTACTCGATTAATTTTAATAAATCAAGCATGAAAGTAGTGAAAACAATAGTATGATAACTGTGAGCTATTTTTTATATTAAAATAGAAGTTCCATAATTACAAGAATTTTGTCGTGCTAAGGAGGAGGAGACAGCATGGACCATGCTGGACGGTGGCGTCGTCGCTACTCGGCGATATAAAGTGTTCCTCTCCTTTTTAATTTTTCAAGTCTAGTGAAAAAATAGAAATAAACAATATTTTATCCAACTCGAATTTTGATTTCTGTAAAAAAATTATAATTGTCCATTCTTATTTAGGTCAAATAAGAACAAATTAGTTGAATGAGATAAAAATGTTTTTGATGAAGAAAATGGAGAAAAAAATATCATTTTAAAATAATAAAAAAATTAATGTTTTATAAAGGAGACTTTATTCTCCATTTCCTTTTTCGTTCTTTGATATATCCTAACACACCCTAAACGTTCCATATGTACACGATGGATCCATTGTCTGAACAAAATTAACAATATAAAAGGTTAAAATTTGTACCTTTCCTTTAACCTAACAATGTCAAAACTCCTCTTACCAAAATTAAAGCATTATGTATATCAAATTTAAGCATTACTTATGTATTTTTTTATTAAAATATTTATTGAAAAAAATGATTGAAAGCTTAAAATAAATTAAAGCATTATCTTTTGAATTAACTAAAAACTTTTAACATCATCTTTCACGCATGATGGATATTTTTCTTCGATTAGAAAATAATTATTGATCTAATACAAATAAATAAATTATCTTGTTCCAAACTTACATTGATTAAGTTAGGAGGTGATTGATTGTTTACAATATTTCAAAAAGATATTGATCCGTATATATATTTTTCGGTATCAACTCATCAAGAATTTAGAGCTATTAGCTTCTGACTAATTCGGTGTTTAGACGAATAATGATATGAGAAAATTCTAACCAAATTAATATTTTTGATATTTGAACTTAAAATTAATAATTTCTTTATTTTTTAATTTAGAGTATAGACTCGTTAATTATTTGTGTCAATTTGATCCGTATATATATTTATGTGAAATTGAAAGTGATGAACTCATGGTGACGACTGAGACTCGGAAACATGGACTATTTTGCTAATACTAGTTGCATGCATAGCATGCACACTGCACACACATATATATATTTAACGGATGAGAATTGCTGATGTGGAAATCTGTGTGTATGTTGTCGTTTTCGAAATATGGTGTCAATAATGCCATCATACGTTGTAGTATCCTCGCAACGTTTTACATACTTGTACATGCATAGGAGAAAAAATAATTATAGGCTACACCATACAATCAGTTACTTCGGTAGTTCCGGATTTAAAATATGAATCATTACGGCACGATTAAACGATGAATAAATATATTTTTGTAATAGTAAAGATTAAATTTACAAAAAAAGTTATGTACAATAAATTTTAAATTTATATTCTTAACGTTTAACCTTGATGCACGACAATTAAGAGCCGAGATTTAAATTTATTTTTTTTGTTTTTAATATCATATTAAATTAGATGAATTTTAATAATTTTAAAATTTTAAGTTGATATAAAAAAATGTGTTTATGTTTATATTAATTTAATTTTATTATCTTGTTATACAAGTAATTTAAAATTGTTAGGAGGAAAAAATCTCCTTCAAAAACTCCCCCTAATAGACAATATTTTGAATAGGACTCGATGTTACTTAAGGTATGAAATTTAAATTGAGTGGAATAACTCAATAAGGACATTAAGCAAAAGATCGATAATGGTTAAATTAAGATAAAATGTTAAATATTAATTTCATACGATCATTGACTTATATTGCTAACCTTTTACCTTTAATAAAAATAAAATTTGTTCATACTATTGACCCAAAGCAATTTACCTTTTCTTTCGATCAACAAAAATATATTCCACATATTCTTATTCCTATCAGGGATGCATTAACAATAATGGTTAATTTAATTGATAACTTTATTTGATTTTAACAAAGAAAAGTTAGAAAAATTGAAAATATCATTTTTAAAAATGTTTACTTTTTACGTTTTCTTCTAAGCTGGTTTGTTTTGACAAAATATATATTGCCACTGAAATATGTAAGCTAAATTTGAGAAAGTGAACTTTTCTTTTACAAATAAAAAAATTCTTTTCAGAAGTCTTATTCCTTTTCAAGATATTTTTGTTTATATTTCAAAAATTATATACCAAACACACACGATAAAAATATATTTTGTTATCAAAATGAATGGAGCTTAGTAGATTTTAGAATAAAAGAATTAACATGGAACGGAAAAAAAAAAGAGAGAGAGAGCATGCATGCTACATCATTTAATATCTATTAGTTTGATGATGTTACGGATTATGTTGTACAATGCTAAGAATCCTTTTGTTTTGATCAAAATAAACTTCTAAAGAGAATAATTTTTAAAAAATAAACTTAAAGAAAGTAATAATTTTAATGTGTTTGATATATGATTTGAAAATATAAAAAGTGCTTTTGTGAGGAACACATTTATATTTTGAAAAGAATATATCATTTTTTAAGATATATCTTTTATTTTTTTTATAAATTTAAACTTATTTTTAATTAATCAATCGCTTTCAAATAATTAAATATTAAATTATTTTCCGAAAAAGTAATTTCGACATGAGTAAGTAATATTGGGCTCCAATTAATTAAAGGGTGCAATATTAATTAGAAGATCAAAGGCTCTCTCTCTCTCTCTCTCTCTCTCTCTCCTTTGTGGCAAACGAAAAAGTCCCCTTGCTTTATCAGCCTTTTATTTGTCCTCGATCTCTCAAGATTTTGACATGCATGCATGGCTGCATCGTTCGTGACAGCTCGGTTACAAGTTTCTTTTGTGCATCGCCTTCTGAGACATACGATCGAGAATATTCGAAGAACATGATAGTGACACAATTTTGATAATTAATAGAGAAATGTGATGAGAATGCTTTTCTTTTTGCCTAACTTTAAATGTATTAAGAAAGGTGTAAATTGTTCAAGATATCGAATTTTGGCATTTATCGTATACTTTCAAGCTCAACTAAAAACGAAAGCTTATTTAACTAGAATCACATTAAAAAAAAGAAAAGAAATACAAATGAGCTGTTTGATTGGGGAATTTAGTGTCCGTGAATTGAAATAGAATGCGGGAAGTTAGAATAATGGAATGTTTAGTGGTAACGAATTCTTATTCCAATAATATTTATTAAAATGTATGACATTAAAATTTTATTTTTTTTCCTTAGACAACTTTTATATAAAACAAAATTATATTAATATAACACATGAATATAAAATTTAAGTAAAGTAATACGAAAGTGATAAAGAATAATGATAAAATAATATTTGCATTAGAGATAATAACTAAATATTAAGAATGATATAATTATTATTCAAAAAGCATATGATAATAGTGAAGAAAGTTAGAAGTCTTTTAGTTTTACTTTTATCTACAAAGATTATGTTAAAATTTCTCTTTTGAATTCATCATAAATTTATGTTATTGTGACTTGAAATATTATACCCTGTACTCAAAACTGAAAAACAAAAAATTGAGAGAGAAAAAAAAGGAATCTGTGGCGGTAGCGGAGGGCTTGGGCCGTTAGGGTTTTATGATGTACTCTCTTTTTTTTATATAGTGAAAACTCTTTTGGTGGCGACCTCCTTTGCCCGTTGATGTTTCCCTCTTGTTCACATTGATCAAGAGGGTTTTACCACGTTAAAATTCTGTGCGTCAATCTTTCTTTCTCGTTTTATTCGTTGTTTTGATTCTTGGTTGATCCCTCGCCCTATATATTCCCAACAAATTGGTATCAGAGCACGAGGTTTTTTTCGCAATCAATTTTTCGACGACGACTACGACGAAATTTGACATCGAGAAGTTTGACGGCAACACAAATTTCAGTCTGTGGCAAGTTCGAATGCTTGTCATCTTGGTTCAGAACGGATTGAAGAAGACGTTATCGGGAAAGAAACCCGATACTATGGAGACGTCCGCATGAGAGGAACTTGATGAGAAAGTCATGTCCGCGATCCAGTTATGTCTGACGAATGATGTTCTTCAAGAAGTCCTCGCAGAGAAGACGTCAGCAAATCTATGGCTTAAGTTGGAATCTCTATACATGACAAAAACCCTAGCGAATCGACTTGTGTTGAAGCAACGGTTGTACACCTTTCGTATGACATAAGGTACATCGATCAGATCTCATATTAGCGAGTTTGTTACCCTTATCAACGATTTGAAAAACGTAGATGCTAAGGTTGATGATGAAGATCAGGCGTTATTGCTTCTATGCTCTTTGCCATCTTCATATAAAACCTTTAAAGAAACTATGATCTACGGTAGGGACAAACTTACTTTT